>JABUQX010087200.1:0-5000 GCA_015478945.1 Trachelipus rathkii
AAAGAGAGATTACAATGTATACTAAGAGGAGTGAATAAGTGTTCTTAACAGTAAAAGATAGATAGGAGAAGTTTCCATGAAATTAAAGTATCATAGAAAAGGTAGAAGAAAATAGGTAAATCATGTGTGAAGGAGATAGAGGAATGAATTATATATATGTTAAAATTGAAATTATATTGATGTATTAATTGCGCAGAAACACGTCGTCCACATAACGAAGCCATGTGTCATTAGAAAGAGAAGGGTGATGAATATTGTAGTGGTGTTCATAGAGTTCCATAAAAATAGTTCTTAAAGTGAGAGAGTTTTCATAACTGTCAAAGTCTCAAGTTTTGTTTGTAAAAAAAGAAATTGTTAAATTAGAAAAGAACGTGACAAGTGTGAGAATAATGGTTAAGAAAGGGAGAAAGGAAATTTAAAGTTGATGTTTATTTCTCGAATATAGTTTTCTAGTAAGTTTAGAGTTAATGGACAGGTACGGAAGTGAAAGGGAGGTGACGTTAAAGCTAAGAAATTGGTGTGTGGAAGGATTAAGTTTCTGAGTGAATGAAGACTTCTTTATTTGATTGAATGGGAAGTGGTGAAATTTTGCCGATTAATGGTTTAATTGAATAAGATAACCAGGAAGCGAAAGTTTATAATAGTTGCATTAGTATGTGATAATGCATATGGCGTATAGGTGATTAGCTTGTGAATCTTGGCAACCATGAAGAAGTGGGGCAATTGAGCATCATGTACAGCTTATTTTATATATTAATTCGGGTATTTTACTACTTTGCGTTAATCGCAAATCATTTATATTGTACATATATATTAAATATATATATAGTATATATATATATATATAATATATATTAATATAGTATATATATATATTATATATAATATTATTATATTATTTTAAAATATATAGACAACGAAGGTATTTAGAAAGCAATACTTCTGTTGCTAATGTATTATTATCTAAAGGAATTTTTTTTTCTTCAAAATATTTATTTAACTGCATTATTAATTTATATTTTTTCATAATTTATAAATTATAATTTAATTGAAATGAATATGAATAATTTTCATCTTAACGATTAAGCCTTTCAGTCTTTGACTTGCATTCTTAATTTTTAGCTAACCCTGGCCCGCCCCGGATAAATTAAAGCAGTCCCGTGTCATAAGCTAGGCTAACGCGATTCGACCCAAAGTTTAGGCTGCCTAAGGTAAACAAGTAGCAAATTGTCAAACATCGAGGAAATTCGATGGTAAAGCCTTGTAAATATTAAAGTCTTTGTAAATACTATTGTGTAAAGTTAAAAGTAATATTGTAACCAGAATTACATTAAAGAAAATTAAGTTGATTTTTTTCAGTGCATATTAGTAAAGACTAGGTAAAATGTAAAGAAAAAATAAATAAATAAAATTTAAATATTATGTATTGGAAAATTAAATATTGCATAACTATATATATATATATATATATATAATAATATATATACTATATTAATATATATATATATATATATATATATAGTATATATAATGTATATATAAATGTGTTGGCGTGTGAGTGTAAGAGGGCGGTGTAGTGTTGAGTATAGACATCTCCGAAATGGGAGCATCTTGTTTTAATATAGAATTGAATATGTGAATGAAAAATAAAAATAAGCTAAATTTAAATCCGTTTTTAAAAATATAATTTAACCGAAAAAAAGAGGTAAATTTGTATATATAGGATATTAATCTATTATTTTTCTTCACTTTAAGATTTCATAATTCGTTTTAAAAATGCACCCCGAAAATGTTTGACCAAAATGTGGCAATAAGGATTGACGTCATCAACTAAAAATCGATATCTCGGGAGCAGAGCGCAGAGTCAGTCACTTGATACCTGACAGTCATTGTGACAACATTAGCTCTGATTAGCTTAGTTCCTTTTTGTAATAATTTTGATAACTCTTGGTTGATCCATCCTGACAGTTTGCTTCTGATATTGTTGTAACTTTTTGTTTGTGCTTTTTAAAATTTTTATATTGTTGATTAACGCATTTTTGGTAAATGAGACATAGAAAAATCGATTATATTCTTTTGATACCTTAATTTATAATTACTTGTAAATTTAATGGAATTATTTGGGTAAGTTAAAACTTAATTGAATTAATTAAGCAAGAGGAGTTAGGATTATTAAATAGTAGTATTCTTTGTTTGTGGAGATTTTTCTCTGAAAAAAGCTTTAGCATTTTTAATTATAGCTATAGCATTTAGTATTTAAATTATTACGGTCCGTCATCCCACTCACAGAAATTTTCATTGGTGATTTTAATCTTTTGTTTCGAATAGCTTATAGCATTAAGGTACTAAATTATTACGGTACGTCACCACTCACCAGATATTTCATGTGTGTTCTTTAATATTTTGTTTTGATAGCTATAATATTTATATTTAAATTATTACGCTCTAAAAAAAAAAACAAGGAATTTCGATTGGTGTATATTTAATATTTCTTATTTTTATGTAATTTAGTTTTATTGGTAAATATTACGTCTGTCACCACTTACAGAAACCTCGGTTGATATTTAGTATTTTTTATTTGAATCCATAGCGATTATATATTCAACGATGTGCAAATTGTTAGCATATTTTTATGTGATAGTCATGCAGCATTTATATTATTTCAAGGGTTACGTCTGACACCACTTACGTGAATTTTGTAGTAATATTGATAAATATTTGATGAAATAAAATTAGCTTTGTAGATAAAATTTATAGAATTTAAACTTATTTAGCCGGTAAATTTTGAAAGCTGCTTGTATATTTAATTGTGAATGTTTGGAATCAGGATTTATATACATTGATTACGTTTTAACTTTGGAGTTTTTTAATAAAATAATAATTCAGAGTTTCTTTTACTGAACAAATTTTGTTTTAAAAAGATTGCATATATTTTTGAAAGTATCTTGGATGACTTTGAGGTTTTTATACAGTTATCCATAAGTATTATAGTTTACTACAAGATTTTAAAGTATAAAAAATTTGAAACTATATTACGTGGTAAACGTGGTTATTGAAGAAATAGTTATCACAATTTTTAACTATTGTTTTGAGTTAACGGCATTTTAAAAATAGTTGCCACAATCTTCAGTAGTTGTTTGGACTTAAAGCAATTTTCGAGATAAATTGTGCACGGAGTTTCAGAAATAATTTGTGCACGGAGCTTCAGAAATATTTTGGTGCACGGAGTTTAGAAATATTTATAATACTGGGCCTTAGAAATAACTTAGCCTCTGGACTTTGAAAACAATTTAGCTTATGGACTTTGAAAAATAATTTACATTGTAGACTTTGAAACTACTTAGTTTATAAATTTTTGGAAACCCTTTGACATATAGACGTTGAACATAACTTAGTCTATTTAGTTTACTGAGACTGAACCATACGTTATAGTTTACTGAGACTGAACCATACGTTAATATACTGATTTTGAATTGAGAGTTTGTATACTGACTTAAATATAGTTTGACATTTGGATTTCTTTTTGGAATTGGATTGACTTATGTGTTTATTGATTTTGTTACGTAACCGTTTAGAAATAAATTCATCGACTTTTGGAAAGTGACTAGTGTACTGCATTTTAGAAATTTTATAAAACAGAGCCTCAGACATTGGACTTTGATGCAGCTTTTATTTATTTTTGTTTATAGTGAACATTGACTTTGACTTAAACTTTTTAGAGAGTTGACTGTTAATTTGAGACTTCGAAATAATTTACGGTGACAACTTTTGATTTAAAAATAATGACTTTGCATTCGGACTTTGAAATATTTCATCGTAATTGACTTTTTGTTGAACATCACGACTTTGCATTTGTACTTTGAAATAAATTACTGTGACTGACTTTTGACAGGTATAACGATTTTTGATTGGGACTTTGAAATATTTTATGACACGGTTTGCTTTTGTTTTGGTTTGCAGATTTTTTTTGGAAACTTTAACTTGGAGAAAAATAACTTGGGGAATAACTCTGACTTTTCGTCTGTTTGCATAGAAATTCATAGACACTTATGGTTTTCAGCTTGGGTTTATAATTATTTGATTGGTATTGCATACTGAATTGTCGATGTTGAAAGCGATACGTATAATTATTGCATTGTAAGTCGACTTTGATTTAACCCAATCACATTGGTTTTGGTTTTAATTACCATTGATAGTTCTTGAAGTGGATTTTAACAAATCATACCAACATAATTAAATTGAAAGTTCAATGGAATTTGATCCTTGAAGTTATGCACCCTTGGTTATAGTTTGCAGAGGTTAACTCGATTAATAGTGATTAAGGTTATAATAACAAGTGAACACGTTTGGATATTTATAGATTTAATTTGGGCTTTTATAAATGAGAGAATCAGACTGATTATTTAATTTTATTAGTTTCACATTTATTTGAATGAACTTTTGCCATGTCACACATATATGTGCGACATTGGTCCATGTCTCACACATGTGTGCGACATGTCGCACACATGTGTGCGACAGACCCTGTCGCACATACATGTAATTAGTGAATCATTAATATATTCCTAATGTATTTTTTATATATTTCAGAGCTAAAATACGCAAACTTAAATATTAGGTACAAGAGGATAATAATAATAAAAAATATAATAATAAATAATAATAAAAAATAATAAAAAAAAAAAAAAAAAATTGTATATATTATATATATATATATAATTTAGTACTAACCACCTGATAACTGAGTACTTCACCAACTAGTGCCTATATATATATATATATATATTATATTATATATATATATATATATATATATATAGGTAATCAATGGATTCTATTATGGCTTATATATATTAAAATATATATTAATTATATATATATTATTAATTTATATATTAAATTCTTAGTGGTCATACTCACTTATTAACTCCACACTTTACCTAAAACCTAGTGAGATCATATAAATACCGTACTCTAGTACGACTCATATTCATAGTAAC
>JABUQX010087200.1:12500-16897 GCA_015478945.1 Trachelipus rathkii
CGTGTGGGAAATGAAATACCTTACTATATGTGGACTTATGTAATTATATTATTCTAGTGTGTGATCCATTCGCTCCAATTATATATACTTAACACTCCGTTCTTGATACCGGGATATTGTATCCGCGCGAGGAATTGAGATATACATGAACCTATTCTTTAATAAGATATACCTAATAATTATAACTTAAAATATATCCTCATTAATAAAATATTATGAAAAGTTTAGTATTTATATAGCTGATTTGTGTCAAATATTTTATGTAAGTCAAGATATATTATTTAATAATATAATAATATAATAAGATAAATAAATTATATAATATAATTAGGCTTCCCTGCCTTTTATATTGAGTAAGATTACTCATAACTCACTTTCTATAATACTAATTACACTCACTTACACTACACTCACTCACTTATATAACCCTCTATCATCATATTAGCTTCTAATAATGATAACTTCATATAACTAACAAATAGAAGTAATCATAGGTAATCTCAAATAGCTATACTAATAAGATAAATTATTACATATCAAAATTCTCAAGAAAGTGAGATAAACAGTACCGAATACTATAAGCTTAAGTTCAAGGACTACGGGAATACTCTATGATATATATACAATAATAATTTCTCAAAATAAAGAGGATAATTTAGTAAGCAAGGCTAGGTAAACTCCAGGAAAAGTACCCTACTAATAAGACTGTCCTTAGAAGTATATTATAACCATAGAAAGAATATATCTCTCAATATAAATAAGGCATAAAGTTTTATAATTACCAAATTTATTTATTCGTTCAATGTGATTTAAATAGATATATTTTGAAATATTATTCTATATCTTCATTATATAGTTAACCTTGAATGAATTACTCTAATAATATAATGAAGTTAAATACTAATAGTCGAGAATATATAAGGTTTTCATTCACAAATATCTAAATAACTCTTAATATAACGAATGAATCTAGCTTTTCACAAACGATTAATAATGAAGATTATCTTGTTATAGATCAGCAAGAAAGTTTTTATGTCTCTCGGTTGTTGCTCAGTCGCTAGATCAAATGTAGTAATTTCATAATATTGTAATTTCGAAAATTTAATACTTTTTATTAGCTATATTCAGAAAATTTTATGGCCAATAAAATGTTTCGCTTCTCTTTTCCGTTACAATAATATTATAATAAATATGTAGAAGCAACACAATCATTAGGTATAGCGTTTTGTTTCCAATAATTTTGAGATTAACCTACACAAGAGAACGGCATATGACTTGATTTTGTATATACTTACACGTTTTAGGTGATCCAATTATATATCACAGCCATACTATTTCTTTTTAAAAAGTGAAACCATCATTGGTAGAGTTGTTCCAAATTTTGGAACCAAGACGCCTTGCAGTTTTGTAACATTCACTTCAGTATCAAATATATCAACAACATTTTCTCGAAACAAAAATTTTATACCTGGTAAGGTATGTATAAATTTTGGACTTTAACTGTTGCTATGTTACAAGAGGGTAAATTTTATGGTTCTTGTTAGATTTATAAATAAATAGAGTCAAGTAATCATTTTCACCATGAAAAAATTTGAGATTGCTCATATTTGATTTCCTTTAAGGAACCATACTGGAATGACTACATTAAAAGAAAATATTTTCACTAGCAGTTGCTTGTTTGTTAGATTGTAGTGTTCTTACTTAAGTAATAATCTGTTGCTGTTTATAAAGAAATTCTGAATTTGCAATATTTATTGAGTATAGAGTACAGTATTATAATTTTAAATGATTTAATAATGAGCTCAAATATAAAAAGTATATTGAAGAACTATACTGAATTATTATTATTATTATTATTATTATTATTATTATTATTATTATTATTATTATTATTATTATTATTATCAGTGTTTCTTTCAGGCATACTTCCGGGGGGCGTTGCCCCCCCGGAGACAGTTGAGTGCCCCCCCGGAGAAAATCGAGCATAAATTAATTTTTATAGTAAATTACAAAATAAAGCAAATAAATATAAAAAGTATGTTTAAATCTATACTATCTGGCCATAAATAATAAAATCCGCCAGAATGCATGGAAACTTGCTAGATATGGCCATAAAATAATAAAGTTGTCAATTCTGACCTCTGAGAAGTCGCGAACTTTTGAGAACGTTATGTGAGAAAATAGGTATTATTCGATACATAAATATTTTTCAAAATATATAAGCATTTTTCAAAATCCATGTTTTTGGCATTTGTCAAAACTCCTCCTAAACTATTCAAGGAAATGACTTCAAACTTGAAATATGCATAGATAGGTGCATTGCCTATAATCGTTGAGCAGTACTTTTTCAATTTATACAGTTTTGTGCTCAGCGTTGTCCAATTTCCAAACATACTTTTTTGGAGATTTTGAAATGAAAAATTGCGATCATTTTTTTTCCTACTCATCCGATCAACATTAAATTTTTAGGGCCTATGTAGTCGGAGGAGGTGCACATTTTTTACTTAGATAATTTCTTTGCATATGCATTAGCTTTGGATTTTTTCTTGGAACAAATTTTCAAAAAAAATATTTTTTGAAATTTTTTTAAAAATTTTCTTTTGAGTATACAAAACAATTATCTAAGTAAAAAAGATGCATCTTGCCCGACTCTAAAAGTCCTGGAAATTTGATATTGATCGAATGAGTAGAAAAAAATTATCGCAATTTTTCATTTCAAAATCCCAAAAAAAAAGTGGGTTTGGAAATTGGACAATGCTGAGCACAAAACTGTATAAATCGAAAAAGTACCTCTCAACTATTGTAGGTAATGGACATATCTATGCATATTTCAAGTTTGAAGTCAATTTGCAAAAAAATCTGTTTTAGGAGGAGTTTTGACAAATGTCAAAAACATGGATTTTTAAAAATTGAAAATTCTGAAAGAATGACTACAGTCACGGAAAAACACCCGAAAACAACGTTTAAGGGTAAAAAAAAGCTACAGTTTGGTGCTTATAGAGTCAAAATCGGCTGAAAATTCCGAATTTTATGTCCATTTTTAGGTGGGGTGAAAATGGGGCTCAGCCCGAGCCCAATATTGGATCTTGCCCTCTTAATTTAAAGGAAGAAGTAGCTTACACTACTAAATATCAGAGTTTGATTGAAAGTATTTTGGACAAATTGAATGATGATTTTAAAACATGGAGAAAAAATCAAAGTGATAGGTCGAATTACAGCAGCAAGGACACTGCCGGTGAGCTTCTGTTATGTATGGGCGAAGTTTTGAAAGATGAGTTGAAAAAAACATTGAAAAACAAGAAGTTCTCCGTTTTAGCAGATGAGAGCACTTCTTTAAGAAATGAAATGGAGCTGAGTATAATGTTTAGAGTAGTGGAGGGTAAAAATCCCGTAGAAAAGTTCTTGTCAATTGTTAAAATACCCAATGGAAAAGCAGAAACTATTGCAAATGCTATTGATAAGGAGTTGACTGATCTTGATTTAAATTATGACAACATTATTGCTTTTGGATTTGATGGTGCTTCTAATATGGCTGGAAAAGTTGGAGGTGTAAGAAAAAGGCTTTCAGAAAAGGAAACAAAGAAGTTCTCTATATACACTGTAGAACACATATATTGTCCCTGGCAGCAGCCACCTGCAGGAATAAAAATCAGGTCAAAAGATTTTTATATATTTTGAAGAGACAATTTAAAAACTGTTTAGCAAGTCGCCAAAAAAAGAAAATATTTTACATGATATTCAATCATTAATCAATGATGAAATCCTCAAGATTCCAGAATGCATTTAAGTGAGATGGTTATCTCATTATTAAGATAGTGAATGCCGTCTTCAGGAGCTTTAAAAGTCAATTTTGATGGCTTGTGAGCAATATCCACAAAGAAAGGACAGACCTTGCAATCACTTGCAGGGGGCATCTTGCTGGAAATCAGAAATGAGAGTTTCCTTGTTACCTGTTATGTAATGAATGAACTCCTTAGTGCACTCTCTTTTCTTAGCAATGCATTGCAAAAGAAGGACTTTAGTATGACCAAAGTCATTCCCCTAATTACTGGAACAAAATTGCACCTGCAAAATATTGCAAATCAGTGTGGGAACCTCAATAGTGACTTACAAAAAAAAAAACCTTCGGTGTGAAATAATGGAGAAGTTTGCATCTGAAGTGCGCCTGATTGCTGATGAAGATAAAACATTTAAAGAGATGAAGATATACTGCGATAGTGTAATCGAAGAAATTGAAGAAAGGTTCAACGACAAATCAATTGATATAATGATAACTGCTAGTCGCTTTGTGACATTTCAGTCATTAACAAATTTACCGGATATTGAAGTTAAAAAATTTTGTGACAGATTTTCGATGCTTAATGCTGAAGGTGTACTAGCTGACCTGAACTCCTTCA
>JABUQX010087201.1:5000-20000 GCA_015478945.1 Trachelipus rathkii
TATAAAATAAAGGAGAGATATTAGCAAATGACATAAATTTTTTTTGAATGAAAGAAAAAAAGAAAAGAATGTTAACTAAAAACAATATTTTTTCTCCCATCTATATTAGTCCATAGTTCAGCATCTTCTTCAGATTGAAGAACTGATATTAATGCTAGAGAAGTGATCTTTGTGATCTAAAATTTAAAATGAATTACACTATTGAACAGGAATTCCAAGTCGGAGTCAGTTTCAGATATTCTTTCTTGTATTATCTTGTCTGGTAAGGATAAAGAGGCCAATGTTGATAGGCAATGGGACCAATTGGAGCACACAAAAGGGTGATTGTAAAACGATAGTCATTCAAAAGACTTTCAAACCAAAAAATCTCAAACCAAAAAATCTCCTGAAAAATATATAAATCAAAATTATAAAAGGTATTAAATGTCATAATGAAAATCGACCGGGAATCAATGTTAACAGTTATAGAAGCCAATCCCTCATTATCCTAAAATTTTGCAAGATGGTGTTTACACTTACACAGTTACAGCTTTGCCTCACACTCAAGTAAGTGTTGACCGCTTATTTTCGGATTTAAAAATAATAAAATAGAATCTAAGACCATCGTTAAAGGAGAATTTGTTTGAAGCAGTTTTATTTTTAAGAAACAATATTTTTTAATAAAATTAGATTACATATGTTCATATAAACCCAAAATGAATTATTTTAAAAATTAGGAAGAAAGTAAATTATAATTTTATTTTATTTTTAAATATTCAACAAAATATTTTCTAAATTTTAAATTGTGTCAAAATAAAGGTGTCACTAACAACCAATTTTATTTACAATACTATAAAAATTTATAACTTAAAATTCCAAATTAATGAAATCATGTGTAAAAATAAATGAAATTATAATTAAGAGCTGAAGCCGAGGTTGGAGCCGGAGCCGGAGCCGGAGCCGGAGCCGGAGCTGATTAATTTTAAAATGATGAAATTGGAGTCGGAGCCTGCTAATTTTAAAATGATGGACCCAGAGTCGGAGCCGGAGTCGGAGCCGGAGTCGGAGCCGGTAAAAAATTTAACGGCACCGCAGCTCTGCTACTAATTCATGGTTGAAAGAACTTGGAATTAAAGACAAGTGACAAAAGAAAAAATGTGAGAGAAGCATCAGAAAGAGAATAAGGAGAAAATGTACCGAAAGAGAGAAAGCGGAATTCTCGTTCTCCTATCCACTCTCTTGCTAATTTCAATTCAGCTAGAAATCTTTGCAGGGATACTCTTCGACGAGAAGGTGTTTTTCATCAAACGAAAGTGCACTAACCATCCTTGGTTCTCCTAATGACAAATCTTTCGCCTCAGATTTTTGTAAAACAGATCTATTACTTACATCACACACACTCTCGTATAATACTTCTTACTACTTCACACATCCATTGATTTTTCTTCTATACACTGCAATCGCTCATCTGTCTCACACCTACAGACGATTTTCTTCTCGACACCCATGAAACACGCATTCAATCACTTTCGCCTCCTATTTTCCTCTAATCAACCCTGGACGTTCTGGCATTCTCTCCTCCTCCTTCTCCCCTCAGATGTTGTCCTATGCTTTTGCCTATGATTACTTAAATATCTAGACTCACACAGATTGTGTGCCTTTGGTACATCGCTACATACTAACTGAAGATCGTGTCTCTTGGATAAAGGCGGGTCATTGACCGGACTACGATAACAGATTCTCACTCTTCTACACCGCTGCTACTATGAATGATGTCTTTACTCGACTATCGTGCTTGAGACTTAACTTATCCCACCCTCACACGCATAAGATTTTACTTATACTATATTCCTCATCACATGATCAGTAATAATTACCTTAAGAACACAACACAGAATTTACTTACTACTATACCGTATCAGACTTGTTTAGCAAGTCAAGCGACGTCAAGATGTACCTTAAGCACAGCGACTCATCACAATGACAAAAAGGAAGTCGCTCTGATTCCTTTCTAACTAACATCGGCACTACTCAATTACAGCACCTCACTCAACGTTGTTTCTATTTAAGATCTTTGAACCTTTCTCCAACCTCTCATTTCTAGATATACTGAATCTAATTTACTTCTGTTCCGATAGCGCTAACCGCACAGAGCTCTTCGACTGCGACACAGCCCACATCAAAACGACATCTCATTCTTACTCATGTATAAGCGAATAATTAATTTAACCATTACTGTTCTTATATATATAATTACTAACAGCGTTTTAACATTTGAGTATTTTCCGCCATCTTCAGAACTATCAAATGGATGGAGAGACACGATACACAATGCGATTGTCAATAGTTGTCTTAATAACTATATTGAACATAATCTAACTACAATAGATGCATTGAATGAAACGAATGTGAGTGTGAGTGGTAACGTGTTGAGTGCAACTACTTTCTGTTTATGATATTCTTTATAACTAACAAGCTATATATAGACAACTCAATCTTTTTAGTCACTATTTTGGATATAATGTTAAAATCTCTCTATCTTAATTACATAACATTATAATTGTTCTATTAGTTCTTACCTCTTTACACAAACACTTAAATGCTCAGAAATAATCAGGGTAAAGCTCTAGTTCGTCTCGTACAACGCGGCGTCTCTTCTTCTTTTTCTCTCTGCTCAACATCCGAGTTGTGATGCGCTGTTCGTTTTTGTTCTTAGTTTGCAGACTTTTACACTTCTTTCTTAATGCTTTTATCTTATCTTATCTCATCTTATGAGTCGTGATGTACTCACTAATATACTAACACAATATACAACAACTAACACGTTATATACTCTTCCATCTGTCCTGTAAACATATGCACATGATATTATTCGACTCTCTTTCTATAAAATCTATTCTAACTAGATTTCATATTCTCTAGAGAATTATACACAAATATCTTTTAACTTATCATTCTCTATACGAATATTCGCTTCATGTCTTCGATCATTTAATACAATATATTTCGAATTATATTTCACTATACGTTTTGCTTATAAATAATATTGGAAATTATGAGTGTATTTCTTTACTGTATGTATAGTGGAGTGTACAGTTGACATATCAAAACCTTGGTGAAATTTAAACATTCTTTAAAACCGAAACTTCCGCAGCACAAAAACTACTATAACATACTCGTAAACACAACTCCTTTGTTACAGATAACGTTTTACACACTCACTGTGATCCTTTCGCATCTCGCGTAGAGTTCTCATGGTTGTACGTTCTCTACTCCCTTATTGACTTAATGCCATATAACAATCTCTTAGGACTAATTTCGATAACTTTAATGATACCACAGAGACGAGATATGTTTAGTGCGATAAACTCCTCACATCACAAGGTCAAGTATTAGTATTTTCAAAGGCTGAGCGGCTTTTCTTCTTGTAAAATTGTGGATAAACGAAAATTAGAGGAATATCTCTGGTTTTAGACTGGCAGACTTTCTTATATAAATTTCTCACGTCTCTAAATTCTCAGAGTATTACTCCAAATTTGCTATGTCAAATCAACGAGCGTCATACTGTCCATTGTATATGAGAAGTACTCCTAAGTCACCTCATAAGTGGGGGTGCGAGAGAGACCGTCTGGTTATCAACTCAGCGCACGTTAATTATGGAGAGAATAGAGTGAGTATTCAGAGTTGATATTAGGTTCCTTATATAGAACTCTATAATTAAATTTCACATACTGAAACATCTGTGATGCTGGCACAGAGTCCTTCTGTTATTCACATCTCTATAGACGAAGCCATAACTAGTCTTTATATGCTTCCTTTGTCGGACGCGGGGAGTATTATGTTCTTTAATGCTCTGACTATTTGACACTCTGTCTAATCCATAAAATATAGAGAGAGTAATTCAAACAATAGAGACAGAAAAGACTAGTCTTTAATAAACGATAGTGAGAACTGAGTTATAGAGAGCGCAGTTAAAGCAGAAAGTTACACAGTGCAGCTCAACAGCAGATAGTAAAGCAGTAAAGAAGAGACTTAATAAGACAAGTACCACGCAGATAGTTATAGCAGAGACGAGTAACAAAAGGTGTGCTGTGTACTAGAAGCATAAGAAGATTATATAGCCAGTTGATGCGTATATATCTCCCTTAGGGTTGTAATCCAGGTAATCAGGCATACGTACTCGTCTGCGATTGGCCTTTCCACTTCTTTCACTTCCAACCATTTACTGCTTTATAGCTGGGTTCTGTTGAAATCTCGTTCACATCGTCTGTATGTTATTTCACAAGCTGTAAATTTATCTCCTCTGACAATCTTATCAAAAGGCCATTGCGTCTGTGCTTACACAAATCCTGCAGTGTTGAGTTAAACGAATAATAATATGAGAGCAGAGATAATACAGGTTAAGGATGAAAGCTTCTGCAAAAAGTTACACATATAGGTTATAAGCAGACACAAGTTAAAACATGACACATCCAATGGAATAGAAGAGTTGACTCCAGCCGTAGAGATATAGACCCACTTAAAGTGAACAAGAATAGTATTAAAAAAGCTTGTTTTATATTTATAAAGAAAAAGTTCGAAAGATTTTGGGGAAATATATAAGCAGAATAAGTTTTTGGATTGGTACTGATGATAGATCCAGAATGAGCATGTAATATCTACAGTTAATAATAATAAAAAAAGTCACATATACTCACCACTAAATTATCCCCCCTAGGTGTTAGGTACACCTCTATTGATTAATTTATACTTGATATTATTACTATATGTATGTATTATATGTATGTAATTGTTTATATATATAATATGATTTTTAAGTAAAAATTTATCGTATTAAACTAAAATTGTAGTAATAAATAAAATAATGATTTTATATCAGACACTCTTATTAGTGACCGCAATACATTAATTATATACTCATATAATAAAAAATTTATAATTAAAAAAGTATTAAGGTAAAAAAATTATGTATTATGTAGTAAAAATAAAGTTAATTATATCATAAAATAATTATATAATGTGTTTTAATATAATAGAGTACCTGTAACTGTGAGTTAATAATACAGTTTTTATATTATAAGTAAGATATATGTTTTTAATAAAAAATGTTTAGTATGAAATAAAAATGAATTAGAGTGTTTCCTCAATATAAGTATATTAATTTAGAAAAGAAATATTTACTCATTGAAATGTTATAATTTTTAATAAGTATGAAATAAAAATGAGATATGAATCATATATTAATAATATAATATTTTCCATTACCCGCAGGTAATATCTTTGCTCAGTCAGGGCGCACGCGAGGGCCGGGTACGCGGAAATCATGGCGCCTGCCGTGCCTCGAGGGGGTTGGGATGATTATTCTTGGAAAGATTTGATGTAGACAGTATAGACAGATGAGATACAGCTGGTAAGGACGCTCGCTAGTACGTGAGTGTACTGAGTGATAATAAACGTCTGAAGCTCGGGTCGCACTCCTGCGGTTGACGAGGTATCGTTGATCTTCACACGTATGAAGGGCGCATGTACGGCGGCTAACTAGCGTAGATAGCTTTATCATAGAACTTAATGGATGAAGGCATTAAATATTAACTCTGTTTTTTAATGTAGGGTAGAGATGAGTCCATATCATAAAGATTTAGTAATATTCTATCAAGGATTGAATTAATCACTATAATATTGATCGAGAATCAAAGATGTACATTCATACAAATGATTGAGTCATCAAGATGTAAATCTTTATCAATAGTTGTGAGCATTAAAAGTTATGTGACAATTTAATGCTGAGTAGCTAACTATTACAAAGTTTAGAGTGCATCAAAAGTTGAGGCATATCAACGTTGAGTAGACATTAACAAAGTTGAATGCTTCATATAATATCTGATGTGTGAGGTTAGTGATAAGTGTATAATGTTAAATCTATAGTGTGATGGATTGTGTAATAATTGTATAAGTTGTTTAATATTATAATATATCAGGTTTAAATGTATATGTCTATGGTTTAATGTAATGTGTCCTATCGGCAAGTGAGTAATAGTTGCTTATTATATAGATGTATCTCATATATAGTGTTTTATATTAAAGTGTTACTCCATAGAGTGAATGTGCTGGTAATAGTGTCCATAGTGATATATATTAATATATTAATTATTATAATATATATATATATATATTTAATATATATACATAGTATATATATATTACTATATGATATTATATATATATAATAATATTATTATATATTAATTAATATTGTATATATTAATATATAATATATCTATATATTATTATTATAATATTATAATTATTAATACTATATATTAATTATTATATATGTTATATTTTATTAACTATAATTAAATAATACTATATATTATATATATATATAATATATATTAATATATATATATATATATATTATATATATATATAAATAATATTAGTAGTCTATAATGATGAGTAGAAAATTCTTACTAATACCATAGTTTAAACCAATTACAATAAATTTATATACACCGATTAAATGAAATAATTCCTCATATATATATTATATAATAATAATATATATATATATATTATTATACCTATTATTAATTACAATTAGGGTAGACATCTATATTAGGGCTATTCTAGGTGAGTCTACCAGGGAGGCTTAAGAAAAGTGCTCTTGAAAATAAGTGGCACTTTACAGTTTAGGTATACTAACTAATGTGACTACTCATTTTTTTATAATATATATATATATTATACACTTGGCACTTAATGTGTGCTCTACTAACATTGTAGCACTCATTGTGAGCACTATATATACTACTATAGGCATCTACTATTGAGCACTCATTTAGGCACTCTCTCAACCTGTAGCACTCACTATACTGCATATATATACAACCTGGCACTACATATAGAATAATCATATATAGACACTAATTAATGAACCACATCCCTTAGTAGTATTATATCTTATCTGATAGTGATTATATAGGGAATCACTCATATTCAATAAGCCATCAAGTTAGCTAGTGGGATTCAAAATTGATAACTACCAATGGTTAATATTATATGTACAGGGTATATAAGACACATAGGACTTAGAAATAATTCATTAGGTATTCCATATACAAGGTTAAGATCAATACAAAAAAGGGTACTAAGTCCTTAAATATAGTGAAAGGACAACAAAATACTAGTGTGTGGGCACTATCTAACAATATTTTGATACCCACTCAATGGTATAATGTGACAATAGGCTTAAAGCCGAAATATATGGTCAATAACAGGTAAAGATATCAAATAATAGTGAAAGCTATAAAGCCCTACATAGGAGATCATAAAATTACTCAGGTGGGTCATAAAAGTTTAGGATCACTAATGAGTAATACTCAAAGTGGTAGTCTCAAAATTATACCGTTGGTATCAAAATATTATTGATACCATCGGTAAGACAAAGGGTTAAGTCCAAAATTACCGTGGGTCAATAATATTGTAACCTCATTGATAGACGCAATAGTAGGTAACCCAGAATTATCTAACGTGGACACGAAAAATCGTAGCCTCTCAGAGAAGATGGAGAGAGATATAATCCCACAAAAATTACCGTAGAGCAACAATTGACACTGTCCGAGAAGACTAGGCGGAAAACGTACAGTGTTCATGACAGCAACCGCTGTCATTAGGGGCATGCATTGCTATCTCGTGTTCCTTCTAAGGATCTCGAAACAAGATAGGGAGAGAGATCTTTCTAGATATATTAGTTGTGTTCAAAAAAATAATTTAAGCGCGTATCATCAAAATTTGGGGTTCTTAAAAAATTTGAGTTCTCAAAAATTGGGGGGTGGATTTTCAAAAAATCCGGGTTCTCAAATATTAAGGGATTAATTACAATAAGCTTCTACGTAGAGTAAATCTACAAAAATATATTAGAGGTTCTCTAAAAATACCGTAGAGTGCCACAAAAAATAAGTACCTATTAAGAAAATCCATAGGTCTGGTCGAAAACAAACGTTATAAAGCTCAAAAAAAGGTCAAGGCACAAATATGTTAAAGGGTCAGAGTAATAAATATATATTGGGGCTAAAAAGGTTCAAATGCGTGTGCTCATAGAGAGAGTGAGTAAATAGACTCAAAAAAATGAAAGAGTCAGGGCAGGTGTAAAGAAAACCAAGGTTGTGTTATCCAGATTGTAGAGTGGGTCGAGTGATTATTTCGTTGGCCTTGATATTTCTCGGGGTCGCGGACTTTCTCATTTCAGAGTAAGCTCACAAGATATATGAATCGTCTCGTGATTCGTGTATCGATTAATCCTTGATATATTACCTGGACTGTACATATATCGAGGGAATTGGTATTTGAGGAGAATTGGTGTTAATAATCGTAGAGTGTGGTGCAAGCGTCTTCTCTATAATTTTCTTCTTTCTAATTGCATTTAGTGTATATTTATTTCATTTTCTTTTTATAGAGACATTTACCTCACTCCTACTGATGCAGTCTTTGTCGGGTTACATGAAGATTGTCTATTCAATAATGGAGAAGAATGCCTATCCGAGAAACACGTATATCTATCGTTCATTTAGGGCGTTAGTAAGATAGTGCTACAACGACACGCCGGAGAGGCGCGATACTCTCAAACATACCGCATCATTTAAGTTATATTGTAACGTTAGCCGGTGTACATAAGCTGAATAGGCACCTCAACTACGTGTAGTTGTCGCTAAGATCTTTTGAGAGTCTGAGTTTGTGAGTGTTCCGCACATAGATTTAAACGATGGTTCAGACTTAGCTCAAGAATTAAAATACTTTTTAATCGTCTACTAATAGCAAACTGCAGTCATTGATATGAACACGCCCGGAGCTCCACCAATATCACTGGAGTCGCTACACCTGTCTCCACACCAAATCTTACTGGGTTCACACACCAGATTGCACCAGGTCTGCAACAGGTCAGCACCAGGTTTGGAAAAGAAGTCGTCATGAGACTACTACAACAAGACTTGTCTCTATCTTGGTTGTCAGTTTGATCACATCCTAATTTAGGGAGTTCTGCCAAGAACAAACAGTGTTAATAATTTTAGTTAATATCCAACATTTGGATGGTCTCTCATATAGAAATCATGTAACAAAAGTGGTATAAAAAATATAATCATAATTACAATAAATAATCAAATATATTTTAATCAAGATTATTAAATAAGTATATAATCTAATAATCAAAGTTACATCAATAGTAAAATGAAATTAATGAATAAAATATGAATAGAGTGAATAGGTTGACTATTATCTAGTCGATATTATATATATAGTAGCGATCTGTTCAGACTTCGAGAGGTGCGTAAATTCTTAGTAAATCTACTCAATATACTGCTCTAACCACAAGAACACGCTCTACAAGAATCTAACTCTGCGTTATATGACACTTTGTGTAACGTAAGCTACTAGAACACCAATGTAATCGAGTAGCATATCTCTCTACTCAAGACCATACCAAGGATGATACAATATCTCAACTTTCGAAGAACTTAATGTTAATGTATGATACTTATACAGATATAATCTAAAATAAGATGATTATTGAATATACTCTTATTTCAAAGCAAGAATACCGCCTTTTTACTGCTGTTAATTGTCATGACATCATCATAATGGTAAACTAATAATAACTAATCAATACAATGCGTCAAGAATGTATGTGGCATCTCAATAATCATCTAATAGGCGACATCTATAATTTAATATGAATATAGTTAGCATAATTAGAGAATCTTTATAGACAAAATAGGGCTATCTATTTTTACTATACCAATAACATGAAATAATAAAAATAAATGTAACATACCTTATTAATAAATCGCTCTGATTTAAACAACTATTCCGTCATAATACATTAAATTAAGCAGATATTAAATATAATAAATAATAATAATATAGTATATGAGATATATAATAATATATAACTCTATAAAAAAAAAAAATAAAATAATAACTAATATAAATGATACACTTAACAAATTCGTACCATTAATTTTGTGATACCCTATCAAGAGTCTCTATTACGTGCGACATTGACCACTTTTTACTCGGAGAATTATTATATGCAAAATAATCAGGATTCACAAAATTCTGATGGTTTTCTACCTTTACATAAGAACATTTATACGTCCGAAATTGCGGCCCTTAGGGTGTGCATATGTCTCCAGGTTCGACAGGTATGATACTCCCACGCGAGATTCTAATGGTAAACTACAGCCTGTCTTCGTTTGTCATCTGATGAGATATACCAAAACCGATTCTTTGCCTATAGTCCTTCTACAAATCATTCTACATTTAAATAACTTCTGGTTTAAAATGCAAACTTTTGTTAAAACAATGTGATAATAAAGTCTCTGACGTGCTCCTGGTACAGGATTCCATTCACAACAACTAAAACATTCCATAACATACCTATAAGAAATAAACATACCACAAGAGGATTTTAATTTTTTATACGCTCCGTTGGGAACCCTTCTAGATAAGTTGCAAGTTCTTTTCAAATCAACTATAAGATACTATCTGCCACTGACACAGCTCATAAAGTTGGCTTGTGCCAGTTTTTTGTGCACAGGTTTCTCTGAGATTATGGACTACTTCCACAACCAAATGACAAATATTGCTGTACATACTCCTGTTTTCAGACAAATAACAAATAATCCAACGAATTCTCAATAAAAAGTATAAAGGCTTTCAGCAGAAATAAGAACGAATAAAAATGTTTTATACAAACTAACTCATAATACTCAATTTCGCCGCTTAAATTTAACTAGTTCCTATCATCCTCATAGAAACTTATCTCTCTATGGTGCACAGTATAGTTGCTTAAGAAATGTGAGTACTGCGTAGTCTGTGCTTATTATAATCAGATATTTAGATGATGAGATCATAAAGTCACTATTATCAAAATAGGAATTTTTGGAATTAATGTAATATGATGGTAAGTAGACCATTATGATTTTACGCCATTTTTCTTCCCAAACGCCTATGAGTCATAAGAAAAAATCCTCTATGCATCAAAGGAAATTATTTATATTATATCAAATCAATTTAATTAATAGACAATTATTAATTTTTCATATATGTATTTTTTATTTAAATATCATAGTTAACAATTGTATATTATTAAATAAGGTATTAATCTCATATGAATAGTAATGTTGTTTTATAACCTACTAAAATTCTAATGTGAATCACTATACAATATTCATTTATTTTTCTTTAGAAATATATCAAAACATAAAATTACATATATACCAGTGTATCTATAATCTACGAAGTTATACAAAAATATAGATACTAGATTTGATTATCAGGAACGAAAAAATGTGTAAAAACAATGTGTATAAAGTCATGAAACGAATGACCTCATTAAAACTTTTTTCATTTTGTCTTATTATTTAATTAATATATATCACTATTATTATTATTAATTATATTATTATATAATTATATTGACTATTTCTATTATTTTTTAATTATATATATTATATATATACTTAAATTAATTATTTAATTATTATTTATTATATTTAATATAGTTATTAATTTATTAATTAATTATATAATTTAGTTATCTAATTATTATTTTATTTAATTATTAATTATTTAATATTTCCTTCTTTAATTTATATAGTATTTTAATTTACTATTCTAATTATCCTTTACTTAATCTCAAATTAAGTGGAAAAGAGATCTCTCTCTCTCTCTTCCGTCTCTCTATCTTCTCTTCTCTTCTCTCTTCTAATGTTTCTCGATATCTCTCTCTCTCTATCATCTATCTCTCTCTAATCTCTATCTCTCTCTCTCTCTATCTCTCTCTCTCTGCTAATATAATACATAATAATAATATAAAAACTGCTAATTATTTACTAATATGGTGTTTATTTTATTTTTACTAGTATAATTTTTGAGTGGCGGCCCTGAGAGGACGAAATTTGATGGTAGCTTATGCGCACACATTATATATATATATATATATATATATATATTAATTTTATCTCCTATCCATCTATAATAAAATAACTAGACTGATATTGATAGTATAATATTATTATATATATATATATATATATATATTACTATATATATATATATATATATATTAAGTATAAATCTATATATATATTAAATAAAATTTTTGATTATATATTTATCTAAGTTTAGTATCTAAATATTCCTATCCATCTGAATATATAATAACTGGGTTTGATTTTTAGCGTAAAAGAAGCGGTAATATTCATAATTTGAATGCAAAATCAATATAAATGTGACAGTCTAATTTATTTTTATTAGATCTCCGTCACATGTCACATAACTGATTAAACTGAATATTTCCTTATGTTAATAATAAATAGAAGCGTTTTTCAAAGGAGCATTAAATAATTTACTCTAGTAACTGATATCGCAATTATAATATTGGAATTAAATTTTTTACATTAATTCTAGTTTATTATTACTCTCGTGACTACTTGTTCTTATTATTATTATGTAGACATTTTTATTGCTTAAAAAGCACTTTCGTTTTCTTTATTTGAAGAACTCTCGATTGTTTTAAGATAATTTGGTGTGATGTAATTAGTGTGATTAGTACTAGTATTATATCATTATCTATACTTACTCAGTTTTTATAATAAACTATTGAGCATTATAATAGTGATGTCATATGACATCGTTCTAATTTTTATTATTTTTTTCAGTTATGATATTTCCTTAATATTAATTTATATATAAAAGGTATATAATATATATATATAGTATATATATAAATATTTAGTTTTAACCTATTATCTGACGTCGTTTGTAACTAAGAGTTTAGATAAATCTAAATTGGAACCTATATTATATTTATCACTCTAAAGCACTTTGCTTATTGTAGTTAATCTACATCATTCTATTAATGAATTACTATTATTCAAGAATATAATTAGCATCTTCAAATCTTACCATAATATCTTTTTATATTATATATTATTACTTCTAACTCTGTTCACTATAAACCATGATCTATATAATATAATCTAAATTTAATTTAATTTGCGATGATTATTCTCATATATGCACAATGTTCACTTTCCAATGTTTACTTTAGCAACATTCGACAACTACTCTATCATATCGAGAAAGTGTAAAATATAATTACGACGTACTATCGAAAGTAGTATACATGATAATAAGAGGTACCATTTTCGTATCATGAAATGTATATAGTTAATCTATTAAATTATAAGCGGTATAGTGTTATTTTTATATAAACAGTGAGTGAAGTCTAAGTGAATTAGTGACATATAATGTTATAGTTCTTAATGTCGTAGCTTGTGGTCTCCGTGAAGTATAACAAGTAAAGCTGCAATAAAAAATAACCAAAGGTCATATATAGAATACTAGTCAATTCTCACTTAGTCAGTAGATTAATAGTCAATAATTTTAAGATTCAAGAAATAGTTTTTCCATTTGGAATTAGTATTCTTACTTAATATCGACTTTTAAAGAATAACCAGATTTTCAGAGTTGACAAAAACTATGGTGTTAATAATTTAGCACTACACACAAATGTTAAAACTAAATTAGGAGTCCTCTAAAACGCACACGTGATCTGTAACATAACAAACTTTTATTAAGTCTAGTTACTAAATATTTGTTAATATTTAAAAATACATACTAAATAGTTCGAGAAGGAAAAATGACGACTGCGAGACATGATAATAGAGGCCATTTCGTGGAAATGTTTAGTTCATAATTAAGCGGGTGTTTTTATACAGGGTGAGTCAGGATTAGTGACATATTGTTGTGTTTGTCGTAGATTGTGGTCTCAGTGAAGTAACATGGCTGAGAAATTAACGAACGATGAAAGAGGCATACTGGTATTATTAAGGTATGAGGCAATAAATACCACGAACAAATTAGTTGCAATGGAATTTAACAGGCAGAACCACAAAATCCTCCAATTAATTAGCCAACAGTTGAACGATTAATTAAACATTACTACAGACAATGTGATGTTAATGATCTCGCTCAGATAGGCGAGGGCCGAAAGGTCCACAAACATATATATATATATATATATATATATATATACTGATATTTAATAATATATATATATATATATATATATATATATATATATATATATATATATATATATATATGTTTGTAAACCTTTGTTGAAAAAGATTATTTTAACCTATAAATAATAAATGTCGTCGTTAAGCAAAAGTTAGAGCCTTTAAAGCAGAGAAGTTCATTTAAAAACATAATTTAATATAAAAATATTTATTAAAAGGCATTTGAAAAGAAAAATGACTGAAAGTATTAACTTTTTTATATTTTATTTTTTGATATAAAAAAATTTCTATCTTCCATTGTAAAATTTAAGATTGAAAAATATTTGTTTCGAAATAACTGGAATAAAATATGGAAAAGAAGGGAATTCATTTATTAATTATTTGCTTTTCAAGTATTTGTTTTTAAATTCTATATTTGTGTTTTTGTTGTTTATTTTTAGTCTCATATTTTTTCCCATTTTTAAATTCCTATATTTTTTCTTTCGTTTTCTTGATTTCATTTGCTTTTGACATTTATTTAAAACAAAAACTCATATATTTGTTTTTTGAACTTCTTATTCTCATATTTATTTAATTTCCCATTTTTAATTTTAATTTTTCAAATTTTGTATTACTTACATTTTCTTGTTTTTATATTATTTTCAATTCATGTCTTTGTTTTTCAATTATTATTTTGTTAAGCAAGATAAATTCTATGGTATTTTGTATCCATATTAAACTTGCTCAAAATGTGAAAGATGAAAGTAATTTCTTGTCATTCATCTTATCAATTTATTCCATTTTTACTTGATTATTATTTTGTATATATATATATATATATATATATATATATATATATATATATATATATATATATATAATATAATATATCTATTATAACTATATGTATATAATAACATATATATATATATATATAACATAACAGGGAAGCTGC
>JABUQX010087201.1:27500-37822 GCA_015478945.1 Trachelipus rathkii
TAATAACGGCAATAATAATAATCATGTCATCCTAATAATAAAGATAACAATAATCATATCATGCTAAAAATGACAATAACAATCGTGTCATACTAATAACTGCGATACCAATAATCATGTTATACACATCTTTGATAATAACATCGATAATTGCAACCCATAACCCGTATATTAATGCTCGTCACGATCATCGTGTACATTGCTGATTTAATCATTCCCATAACGATGCTAACAAGATATTTACAGCCATATTTATACTTTGGTGACTTCTTCCCCTCCATTCTTGTGATATACTAGATAACACAACCTTATTCGTACTTTATCCCGACTTCAAAACTAAGTATATCTTCTCCAAATCTTAACTGATAACTTTACGTATGATTCTGTAGCGGACGTTTTCTTTAAGCTTCAGTATTTCGTACCGCCTTTAACTTCATTTTTGATCAACTGATCTTAAGTGCTTTGTTCCCAATTATTAAATTGACTTAAACTTGCTTATTCATTTTCCCAAAATCCTCTCCGTTGTTTACAAAAAAATAACACAACTTAAACTTTTACGAACTTTCACTTTTACTTACACGTTACATGACACTTGAATTATAACCTTGTTTACGAATTTGAATTGTAACTTGAAAGCTATATTTTCTGCTTCTCCGCAGGAAACACTGGTATATCAATCGTTGTTTGAACACTCTTACGGCAACCACATATAAAAGATACACTTCTCCTGCCAATTTTCTTCGCTTAAAGAAGTTTAGTTGGTTGTTGCATTTCGTAAGTAAACCTATCACTATAGCAAGGTTAAGGTTGCATACAGCGTTGGCTAAGTTGTTGGCAGCAGTTAAGGCTACGCTGGGCTGCTGGTTGCTGTTGGCTAAAAGGAGCAAAGCAGCAAAGAATAAATAGCGGGTTAAGGAAGGTTATGTTAAGGCGCTAAGGTTGTTGCTGTTGTTATAGCAGCGTCATCAATATTACTACAGCAGCATATACAGGCATACATGTTGGCTAAGTTGCTAAGCTGTTGGGCAGCGTTACTACTGTTAGTTGCTATGTTACTATGTTACATATAAGTATGTTACAGCTGTATACTATATATAGCAGTAAGATAGTTGCTAGTTATAAGTTAAGGTTGCTATATATTATTATTATATATAAGCACCAAAGTCACAAAAGGGAGTTAGATAAATAGTCATGATATCGAAAAAATCTCCGAACCCTATGCGAACTCTACAGTGTTTTTTGTTAGCGCATGCGTCAACAGTATTTAGTAGGACATTTTAGAGGGTTAACATGTCTGTGTCCTATAATTTATTTAGTCTAAGCCCTAAGGGATTCATTAAAAAATGAATTAAGCCGTTATTTAATATAATTAAAAGAAATTGAAAAATAAATAAATTTGATATAAAATTAATAATTTGTTAAAAATTTCAAAATTAATAACAAATATATAGATAAATGAAAATAAAACAATATTGTTACAAAAAAATTTCTTCGATCGGAGAACTCTGCTCTGCAGTGTGACGTGTTAGCTAAATCACCAATAGAAACATCCTGAGAGTTTCACAAGTTGCTTTTTTATCATGTTAATTTTTATATGTTACTTTTTATACTTTTTCTTTTATTTCCTTTATAGGGGGTTGAGCCACTTGAGGACAGAGGGGGGACGAGTCTCCCCGTCGTCCCTTTCCCCGGAATGCCGAGAGACCCTGACTCTTTCAAATCTTTGCTATTTAATCTTGGGTATTCCTTTAGTTTAAAAAGAAAAGCTGTTGTTGGCAACCTTTTCGCACTTGCCTTGAAATAATCGAAAAAATGATTACATTGTTCGTTCGATATATATCGGTGAACTACCCTGTGCGAGTATATATATATATAAAGAGCGTTAAGTTGTTATATATATATATATATATATATAGTTATATATATATATATAGTTATATAGCTATAGCTATGTTATTATGCTGCTACTACTAAACCATAATTTGTTATGTTATTATATTATATTTTATATAATATTGCTATATATATGATATTATATACATATGCTGCTGGTATAGTTAAGGCTGTTGCTGGCTGCTATTGCTACGTTGCTGCTGCTGCAGCTGCGTTGGTTACGTTATTATTATTACTATATTACATAATATTAACGTACAAGTTATTATTACGTTGCTACGTTATGTTAGAGCATATATATATATATATATATATTGGCTGCTACATACTACAACAATTTTACATATACATATATATATATGCCATATGTTACAGAGCATATATTATATATTAAGTATATATATATATATATATAAAGAGCAAACATATAGGGTATATATTATGTTACTATATTACTTAATATTATACAATATATTACATATTATACATATTAGCGTTGTTGTTAGCATATATATACTGCTGGCTGGAGTTGCTGTTAAGCTGCTGGTTGGCTGTTGTTATGCTACATATTATTAGCATATTAGTTGGCTACGCCAATAGCTGGTTGTTATATACTAGCTGGCTGGTTGCTGGTTGGCTATATGTTGAGCATGATATATTGTTACATATTACTATTATACTATATAAGTTGTTAGCATATATGTAGCGCTATAGCATATAATATATATATATGTTGTTATAAGTGCTACTATATATATATATATATATATATATATATATATATATATAGTAAGATATAAATATATATATTATTATTATTATATATATATTAGGTTATATATATATATTTACTTAATATAAGTTACTATTATTATAATAGTTGTTATATATATATATGTTGCTACATATATACTATATATAATTCTTTCCTATTTACAGAAGAAAGTATTTGGTAAATGGTTTGATGCTTCTCAAAAGTTTAATATTTTTTCATAATAACATGAATAATAATAATTGTAATTGAAATGAAATATTTGGTACATGATTTGATGTTTCCTCAAAAGTTACAGCTACTTTATTATTTTAATTTTTTAATTATTTGAAATTATATCTGAGAGACAATTACCCGTGATGTAAATTAATTTCTATTTGCTATATATTATTGATGAAGCTTGCATGCTGATCAATCGATAAATGATAACGAACTTGAAAAATTACTGTTTTAAGAAAACTAAATAAATTAAGTAAAATTAAATAATAAAAAAGTAAATGGATAAATAAATAAAAAATAAAATATTAAATAAATAAAAGATAATTAAATAAAATAAAAAGTAAATAAAAGCAATTTCAAAATTAATCGTTCCCCAATTACTTCTCTTACTCATATTTCAATAGCATAAAATGGTGCCTCATAATTTTTAACATAAAATCACTGTAAGCCAAGAAAACTATAAAATATAAGATTTCATACTATTTATGGCATGTTCCCTGAAGCATTGAACAAACAAAATGAATTATTATTATTTCTTTTCTTTGCAATCAATTCATTTTTTTCAAAGAAAATTCCTTTTTATATATTAAATGCGTAACTTAACATTACTATTTACTATTAAAATTTAGCTACTTTGTTATTTTTCATTTCTATTAATTTTATTTTACACCCTTTCATCAGATACGGGCCTGCCAGAGAGCTGTGGTGATATATATATATCTATATGCTGGTGCTACAGCTAGTTAGCATAGCTATGTATACAGCATATTGTACAGCAGCTGTTGTTACTATATAGAAGTTGTTAGCTAGCTATACAGCATATTATATATTACAAGCTAGTTGATGTATATATACTACAGCAGTTGGCTATTGGCTGGTTAGCAGCAGTATAGCGTTGGCTATTATTGCTATTACTGTTAAAGTTATATATATGATATCTCTCTTTGCATACGGCGTCTGGAGCCGGCAGCCTTACAGTCGCTGGGAATAGCTGTGGCTGTTGCTGCTGTGGCTGTGCCTCTGCTGCTCATAGTGGCTTGCCCCCGTGCTAGGATCTACAGGTTATATATATAAGTTACTATAAGGCTAAGTATAAGGTTAAGTGTTAAGCAGCAGCGCGAATATATGGCTAAGGGGTTATTAAGCATATATATATATGCTGGCGCTGGTTGCTAAGTTAAGTTGCTATATATATATTATATACAGCAGCATATATAATAAGGTTATATATATATATATATAAACCGGGCATATTGTCCTCACCTCACACGCAACATGCGGTGGTTCAATCCCAGAGAAGCCAGTTATTCTTTACCATCTCATTATATGTTCTTCTTTAACATCTTCTTCAAATTCTTTTATTATGCAACATTTAACATCTATATATATATACAAAGATGATGCGGGTTGTTGGTTGGTTATTATTGTTGTTGGTTATAGCATAGCATATGGTAAGAAGAAGATATACTACTGTTATTAAGTTGCTGTTGCAGTGCTGGGAAGAAGGGGTTTGTTATTGCTGGTTGGCGCAGCTGTTGGCTGTTATGTTACAGCAGCAGCTAGCTACTACTAGCTAGCTATGTTGGAAGAAGAGTTGTTGTTAAGTTAGCAGCAGCAGCAAAGGCAGGCTGGTTGTTACGGTTGGCTATTGCTGCTATGGCTACTAAGTTATTGTTGCTGCCACGCCATTGCCATACGTCATTGGCTGCTAAGCTGGCTGCCGCTTTGGCGCTGATGTTGCCGCTGTCTGGCTGCTGCTGGCCAGCTGCTGCTGCCAGCAGCAAAGCAGCTACGCTGTTGCTGGTGCTACTACACAGCAGCAGCAGCAGCAATACAAGCGGCTGCTGCTGCTGCTGCTGCTTGCTGGCTACAGCAGTTGCTGCTGCTACGCTGCAAGCTGGCTACATGCTAATATTGCTTAAGATGCGTTATTGTTATTGCTGTTACATATTACACACATATTTCCATACGCTGGCTTGCTATTGGCGCTACATGCTGCTATATTACATACATATACAAATATAGCATGGCTGGTGCTGTTACAGCTAGCAGCGCGGGCTGGGCTGCTGGCTGGCGTTTCATATATTGTTAGCGCTGGCGCTAGTTGGCTACATATTACTAAGTTACTGGGTTGTTATATTATTGTTATGCTGCTAGCGTTGGCTGGGCTATTGCCATACATATAAAGCAGCTAGCTGGCGTTGGCGCTGGGTTGGCAAGGTTGCTGGCTGGAGTCCTTGGGCGTATAGCAGCAGCAGCGTTACTACTATTATGGTTGCTATAGTAAATGGTTGCTACAAGGTTACATATACAAAATATGTTTCATTCATAAGCAAATAACATAAATATGCATATAAACATATATATTTACATAAACAGCAACACACGTCATCAATATATAGCATACAAGGTTAGTTAAGCTGTTAGCAAGGTTGTTGTTATATACATATATATATATATATACTATATATATATAATAGAGTGTGTAGTGATTTTTCATTATCCGCGGATGCGGATGCCGATGCGGATAGTTAAAATCACTATCCGCGAATTGCGGATGCGGATAGGGTTAAGTTTTTAGAGTTTTAGCCAGAGAAACTTCATATATAAATAGGGTATATATATACAGTATATATATATGTTGTTATATATATATAGATAGGTATAAGTATATATATATATATATATATATATATATATATATATATATGTGTGTGTTACCAGAGTGCTGGACGCTTGGACCCAACTCTTTCACCCCACAAACCTCTTTCCCAAGCCTCTCCACCAATTTGGAAAAAGTTATATATTAATGCTTGAAATTAATACTCAAATTATAGTTCAGAAACAAAAGGGTTCTGAAGCCCTTTCTCAGTTAGCTTATCTGTGTAAATGAGATCTGCACCACTGAAAGACGCCCACTAGCCACACTTGTTAGGAGGGTATGCTAAGAATTCCCTGACGCCTTCTGCAAGATGTGGAAAACTTTTACAATTATCATTCCACAAGACTAGTGGATATTTACCTGATTCCAAACTTTTTTCTCTTTAATATTCTTCGATCAATGATAAAGTGTCTTTTGACACCTCTGAACAAGACTCTCTTCATCGCTGCTAAAAGCTGAAAAGAACGTAATGGGTTCAGCAATGATCGCTAACAGATGGTAATTGCGTGTTTGTTTGTGTGATCTTTTACTTTTATTAGCTGGTAATATTTCTGATTTAGCAGCATTTCATCACATAAACATATTAAATTAATTCTTAACCTCTGTAAACACGTGGTTCAAGAAATTATGTTTTGTATCTAGATTTTGAAAAGTTGCTATTGCACATATCGTCGTTTTGCAGAGTTTGAAATCTATTATTTTATATATCTTCAGCATGAGTGTTTTTGTCATCCTTGAAAGTCCCCTTTGTTTAATATGTATATATATATATATATATGGTTATATATATATATATATATATATTAAGTTGGGTTGAAAACATACAAAATTATATATAGTTAGAAAGTTGCTATATATATATAGCTAGCCATTGCTGCTGCTGGTTGTTGTTACAGTTATATATATATATGTTGTTATGCTATATATATATATATATGTTAAGATATATATATATATATATATATATACAGCAGAGCAAGTTAAGCAGTTAAGGTTATATATATACAGCAGCAAGGTAGTAAGCACACATGCTCTCTCATAATTCATAGATTTAATGTTTTGACATTAACAAAATACCGTTGACGTTGTAGTAAATATTGATGGGGAGGAAAATGATGTGGAGATCACTGATAGCAACAACTGTTAATATACATATGTATATATTGCGATATTATTATTATTATATAAATATATATATTAGTTATATATATATATATATATATATTATATATATATATATATATATATATATACTGTCAAGGTTCAAAGTTCACTATTACTACCCATTAGAGTAATGAATGATCAAAATTTTTAATAATATTTAAATTAATACTCCAAATCATTTTAAAAATTTTCAAACTTTTTAAACAATTCTAACAAGTTATATTGTAACAACACAATACAAAAACACTCCAAACCTTAATTAAAATCAAGGATACTTTCAAAACAATTTAAAAACAACAACATCGACAATGACAACAAACATTTTCAACCGGTTTGTTTTTTCCCGAAATTCCACAGCACAAATATTTGTAAAACGAGTAAGGTTTAATTACATTGAAGCTCTTGTTTTCCCGCCAAAAAAAATTAGCCATACTGTGTCTGCAAATCGGCTGAAAACACTCTTCAATCAAGTGCAATTCAATTTTATCCAAGCTTGTAAGAGTAAATGGATACTTAAGTGGTCTATTGGTTTCCATCATTACAGCAGTAGCAGTTAGCATGGCATATTGCTGCTGGGCTGGCACATACAGCAAAGGTTGGCTGCTGCTGCTGGTTGGCTGCTGCTGGTTTCATTTCATATATAAGTTGTTGCTGGCTGGTTGCTGCTGGTTGCTGGCGTTGAAGCATATGCTGCTAAGGCTGTTGGTTGTTACAAGGCGCTGTTGCTGTTGCTGGTTATTATTATGTTGGCATATATATAGCGTAAAGCAGTATATATATGCTGGCATATACAGCGTAAGGTTACTACTACAGCAGAAGAGTTATTGTTATATTGTTATTAAGGTTGCTATTATATAGTAAGCAAAGATATTTACATATATATATATATATATATATATATATATAGTACATTATTACAGATCATTACATATGTATAGCATATGCATATATGTTATTTTAAGGCTGCTGGGCTAAGGTTGCTGTTATGCCATATAAGCATATAAAGAAGCAAAGGTACAGCTGAGGCTAAGGAAAGAAGCAGCGCTGTGCTGGCTGCTGGGCTACTAGCTGCTGCTAAGCTGGGTTGTTGTTGGCTAGCAGCTGTTACTGCTACTTCATCATGCCAAGGCTGTTGAAGCATAAATATTATGTTATACTACATGTTGCTGCTGCTGCTATTGTTATTAGTTACATATTGTTATGCTGGTTGCTGGCTGGGCTATTGCTGCTGCTGCTAAAGGCAAGGCTGAGCGGCTGGGTTGCAGCGAAGAGTTGTTGCTACATATTACATATGCTATTACTGGGCATACAGCAAACATATTATATATTTCCATACATACAGCTGGAAGGTTACTGGCTGGTTGGTTGGCTGGCTGGGCTACTACACAAGGCTGCTGGCTACTGTTAGGTTGCTGGCATGTTAGCTGCTACTACATACAGTTGGCCAGCAGCACAGGCGGCCCAAAGGCTATGGTTGCTGTTGTTGTTAGCGCTGCTATGGTTGCTGGTATATGTATATTATGCTACTGTTATATACATATATATGCTGCTGCTGCTACATGTTATGTTGCTGCTGCTGGCTATTGGCTGGCTATTGCTGCTGGTTGGTACGTTATTCCGCATACATAGTTAGTTATACGTTATATATTGTTGCTACAAGTTGTTGGAGCTGGTTGGTTGCTGCTGGCTGGCTACATTTCATATAGCAGTATATATAAAGAAGATATTGTTGTTATAAATATATATTATTACTACTTGCTATACAGTAATATATTATGCTACGTTGCTAAGGCTACAAGGCTAATAAGGAAGTTATACAGTACCCATATAGTTAATAAATTAACGTAAAAGCGACGTCCCTTTGCGATGTGTGCGACATCGTATTATTAACATAATAATTACGTCCCTGGGATGTGGAAATGTCAGCTCTCAGCGACGTAACATTGCAACATCACTGCAACGTCCAATGGTAACGTAGTATTTACGCATTCTAATGACATCCCCTGCAACGTTACACGGTAACGTTGCATCGACGTGTTTTACGACATCTATTTTGCGTAATCCCCTTTGCATATATGTTGGTGCTATACAGCAGTTATTGTTAAGCATATGCTGGTTATTGTTGTTATATATATATATATATGCTATTGGGTTATTATTACTATGTTGTTACATAGCAAAGATAAGCAATATATATATATATATATATATATATATATATATAATTCTTTAAAGTTTTGGTAATTATGTTGCTAATGTGAGAAAGCATTACGCAACTATTGTATTAAAACTAAACTTTTAATTTACAAAAATGGTATCAAAAAATTCTTGAAAGTTTTTTTTAGCTCCCAAAAAGATTCGGTTATGGCGCCTATTTTAAAAGAAAAAGTAGGCACAAGTATTTATTCAATGCACCACCAATAAAAATAATCAGCCATGCGCATTTGCCAATGGTTGGATACCCCTGTCTTAAAAACTACTAAAGCTGCAATAAAAAGAAAGATGTTGTTGGAATCAGCATCAAAGTATAGTTAACAAATTTTGTTTTTTATGTACGATAACTGTTAAAGCGGTCAGGAAGTATGACGTAGTGAGTAAGCCAAGGGAGATTTTGGAGGGATTGGGAGGGAGGGGTTGATTTTATACCGTTGGAGCGGATTTTTGTATAAGTTTATATATATATATATATAGCAGCAGCGCAGCAAGGCTGTTGTTACAGCAGCAGTTGGAGCGGATTTTTGTATATTTTTATATATATATATATATATATATATATGCCCTGTTGACCTAATATTTAGAAAATAGTGCAATTATTATTAATCTAAGTAGGCTTAACTAGTCAACAAATTTCACTTTCATATAGGGAGGTTACATTTAGCTACCTTCGAAACAGAAACTATAATAAAATAAAATAAATATTTCCGTGAAGCACATAATAAGCAGAAACACATAATAAATTTACACAAAATAATTGAAAAAAACACTGGCAGAGTCACTCCAAACTCCCTTTCAATAGAGCATATCGTGACTGGAGACATAATTAATTATATTTATGAGTGTTCGCAAATGTACGACATTTGAAAAAAATAGTTAAATTACATAATACAATCTCTGTAGAAAATCACAAAAGATAAAATGAAAAAGATTATGAAAGAGTATAAGAAAATTTGGAGAAAAAAGACAGGTTTTTGTTATTTTTAAAAAGATATCATACGCCTGGCAGTGTCGCGGAAACATCTAAAAGTTACATTGTTACGTCGCAAATACGTTGCATATGGAACGAAAAAGCGTACTTTACATAAGATGTAACAGCAATGTCACATATACGACGTATGTGTGATGTGACGAGTGCGACGAATCATTAACGTCGCTGTGATGTATCTGGTAACCATCTGTGCATATATATGTTAAGGCATAGTAAGCATATAATCTAATTAAAAATCGATCGAAACGGCAGCATAAGCAGCAGCAGCAGCAAAGGCGCAGTATAAGGCAAGCAAGGCGTTGCGCAGAATATAGCAGCAGCAGCAGCAGCAAGGACCTTTTGGGGTATATATATATAAGGTTAAGGTATATATAAGTTAAGGTTATATATATATATATATGTTATAT
>JABUQX010087202.1:0-36908 GCA_015478945.1 Trachelipus rathkii
TTAATATAATTGAGTATACATTGTTTCTGTTTAATCATTGCCTTTCTCTCTCAACATTTTTGAACTTTTTTGAAACTCTATATTCCATAAAATCATTTTGCACTTATTTCTGCATTTTCGACCAACGTACTTCCAGAATTCACTTTTTGCTTTCTTAAGTGGAATGAATTGCCAATGTAGTAGCTTTCCATAAGGTACTCGTTTGCTTCAAAGTTCCAGCTCCATCTCTCACCTTGAATTTCATTCTGATCTTTTTCTTCATTTTCATGTTCTAAAAATTCTTCAACTTCCTTTTCAATAATTTCCATTTCAGTTTTTGTTATTTAGGTCTTACCTAGCCTTACATTTGTTGCTTTGGTGTTAAACCTAGTGTCCGGGTATCTCTCTATTTTACTCCTGTCAATCTTACTCCTCTTTAACATCATTTTTCGCATTCTCTTCCAAGAATGCCTCTTTGGGAATTTCACGTTTTTCCTCCACTGACCAGTCCGTTTTTTCTGCTCCCCTTTTATTAAGGGTATAGTATCTACGGTTCTGGTGTTTTTCAGATGTACTGGGGCCAGCCTCAGGCGAGCCAAACAACACATCTTGTGGAGGTCGAGTCCTGCTGGGTTGGGCTCTTGTCGGGACATTTTGTGTCCTTGCTTTTGGTAGGAGAGATCGTGTGATGCGCACAAGGTTCCGTCCCCTCTCATATCTCTCCTGTGGTAGAGAGAGAGACCTGCACAGGGGTCTCCGATCCCCCGGCAATTATTTTCATTTACTTCCTCCATCATGATTAGTACCAGTTTTGTAACTAGTTCACTTCACAATGGATTTTTAGGTATCTTTTATCATTACATTCATAGCTGCACTCAGAACATTTAAATAACTTTGTTTTTTTTTTTGTTTTTTTTTGTTTTTTTCCCTCTCTATTTAGAGGTTTTAATCCTTCATCCTGGTCCAAACCTTGGACCTAAGGTATGAAGAATTTCTAGGTACTTCCTAGCACGAGTCTTAGGATTGCTAGGCTTTTCTTTATCATTTCCATGACCACATCTTTGACTACGATGTTAGGTAGCTTTTTTGTATATGTGGTCATGCTCTTCTTCACCACTCCAGTTGCTCCAACAACTATTGGTATAATCTCCACCTCCTCCACCCCCCCACATTCTTCTTATGTATTTCGATGCACAAGCATATGTAATTTTAAGCAATCTTTCCGATTACATTCATAACTGCACTCAGCACATTTAAATAACTTTATATTTCGATGCACAAGCATATGTGCTTTAAAATTTCCTTTATGGTTACATTCATAGCTGCACTCAGAACATTTAAACAATTTTATATTCTCATGATTTAGCAAGTGGATTTTTAGATGTCTTTTATAATTACATTCATAGCTGCACTCAGAACATTTAAATAACTTTAAATTTCGATGAACAAGCATGTGTGATTTTAAGTCATGTTTCCGATTACATTCATAGTTGCACTCAGAACATTTAAACAATTTTATATTTTCATGATTTAGCAAGTGGATTTTTAGATTTCTTTTATCATTACATTCATAGCTGCACTCAGAACATTTAAATAACTTTATATTTCGATGCACAAGCATATGTGATTTTAAGTTTCCTTTCTGATTACATTCATAGCTGCACTCAGAACATTTAAACAATTTTATATTTTCATGATTTAGCAAGTGAATTTTTAGTGATCTTTTATCATTACATTCATAGTTGCACTCAGAACATTTAAATAACTTTATATTTCGATGCACAAGCATATGTGATTTTAAGCTTCCTTTCTGATTGCATTCATAGCTGCACTCAGAACATTTAAATAACTTAATATTTCGATGCACAAGCATGTGTCTTTTTAAGTTTCCTTTCCAATTACATTTAAAACTGCAATGGGTACATTTGAACAATTTCATATTGCTGTGAATTAGCAAATGATTTGTTAGGTTAGATTTAAATTTAGATTCATAATTGCAATGTGCACATTTAAACCTTCTTTTGTTATGTATCTTTAAATGGCTTTTCAACTCATCATTGCTTTTAAAACTAAAATTACAAAATCTGCAACCGAGACGTTTTAGAGGACTCTTTTTAATGGTTTGATCAAGCGTTACTGACGTTTGAGGTCTGCTTCTTGAACTACTTTTCATTTTGGAACCCTTTTCTTCTTCACCAGAATCGCCAAGGAGTGTCTGCACAAATCAATAATAATAATAATAAAACAAAAATAAAAATTATATGAAAATTAAATTTACATACATAAGAATGCGCATTAAATATAAAATAATTACTTTTTAAAAATGTTTCTTTAAATGCTAAGGGGAATAAAACTTGAAATTCGGTGGCGATCATTTGAAGCCACCTTGGCTTCCCTGTCAGCCACCTCCACATGGGAGGGGATCCTGTATACAAAGTGACCTGATTCACTCTGGTGTAAAGTCGATGGAAGAGTCTTTGAATAACCAACACCTGAGAATTTTTTCTGGATAGAAGACCTAAAGGGCCTGTATGGCACGACGAGTGTCAAGAGTAAATCACATATGAAGCATCTACAGTGGTAAAAAGAATTCAAGAGAGCGCCATTAAAATGGCGATCCACTCCGCCGTGAATGTTGGGGCAAAATGAGAGTGGCCGAGTTAAAGTTGCGGTCCGGGAAAACCGCAGAAGCGCCAACTAAGGTGACCATTTTAGAAAATACGCCAGTAGCAATCCGAAGGCCTGCATTTTGGACAGGATCAAGGGTCCGAAGTAAGGTGGCCGAGGAATGACCATACACAACACTTCCGTAGTTTAATTTGGACAAAGCCAGAGCGGAGTGTAGGCCCTGGAGGGATCTTCGGTCGGATCCCCCCCCAAGACTCTATGTGGCGCCATGACGGAGAAGGTCAAGAACCTTGAAACATTGAGCTTTCAGGTGCACAATTTGTGGAGTATAAGGAGGTCTTCATCGAAGACGAGTCCAAGGAATTTAATTTCTGACACTACTGGAACGGGTTCTCCACTTAAGGTGAGAAGGCTGAGGGAGGAGGCGGTTACCCCTCCCACCCTTCTTCCGAAACAATACAGCCTTTGTTTTAGAAGGGAAAAACCGAAATCCATGCGAATCTCCCCAGTCAGTGATTTTATTGATGACCAACTGGAGGCGACGCTCAATTTGTGACAAACGGGCTCCAGAAACATAAAAGTAAAGTCATCGAAACCTAAAGAGCATTTGACCGTGTCCGAAATGGAGTCGACGATATCATTGAAAGCGATGGCGAAAAGCAAGACGCTCACGCTGCATTAGGAAACCCCTCATCCAACATGAAAGATCGAGATAACACCGAAGAGCAACGAACTCTGATGGAGCGATTAGTCAACAGTCGATGAATAAACTGCGGCAACTGACCTCGGAGCCCCAAAGAATGTAATTTAGGAGGACACCGAAGATACCAGTTCTCCATGTGGTATCATACTTCTTCTCTAGGTCAAAGAATACCGCTAGCACAATGTTATTAGAGAGAAGGCCTAACGGATATCATGGTCAAGGCTAAGCAAATTGGAAGTCAGAAAAAGCGTGCAAGCCCTCCAACACAGGAATAAGGCGACCAATCACCATTTTCTCTAGCGGCATACAAGTGTGGCAAGTGAGGGAAATAGGCCGCCGGTTATTAGCTACGTGTGGATCCTTACCAGGTTTAGGAAAAGGGATTGCATAAGCTGTCGACCACATGGAGGGGAAAGCATTCACCACCCAAAGTCTATTAAACAAATCTAAGAGGAAGGCATAGCCCGTCGGATGAAGGTGACGGAGCATCATGAATGAGATGCCATCTAGACCAAGGGCACCATCCTTACACTTCGACAGGGAAATCCGATACTCAAACAAGGTAAAAAGATGGTTATAAGGCAAGTCCTCACCCCGTTTGGGGGAGAAATCCGGAGGTGGTGTAGAGTTATGGATTTTTTTTTTTAAAAGTTTCAGTATAGTGAGATACACTAGAGTAGGTTGGAAAACTGTAACCAAGCAAGTCGGAAACTGGTGCTGGGTTCGAAAGAGTATCAGAAATCCAGGGGTAAAATCGAAGTGCAGTGGGAGGAGATTTGTTGGAGCGTGTGGAGATCTTCAGTACCTTCTTCCATACCGAGGATAAAGGTGTGTCAGAGTTAACTCTCGACGCGTAGGAACAAATGTAAAGCAAATGATTGCGGCTGTTAATACAGCGAGATCTCGCGGCTGCAGCCTTGTAAATAATCTTATTGTTCATCGTTGGAGAACATTTGCAATTGGAGAAAAGCTTTCGCTTTTCTCGATTCTCCTGCGAACTCTTTGGAGACCACCAGGGATTCACAGGCCGGCGGCTGGTCGTAGACTAAGGGATATGGACCTCTGCTGCCTTAATGAATAACAATGGACGAAAAGAAACTGAAGGTATCCTCTATAGCAGAGGGAACACAAAGACCGATCACTCCCACATAGATGATCAAAAGGAGACCACCGAAAGCAATCAATCGCAGACACTGAACAAAGAATGAATGACGAATATTGAAATCTCCGAAGAGGATCACTGGCGGGGGTAGTTGTTTCTAGAGAGCGAGAAGTTCACCTGCCCCACAGTTGCTGATGGGAGATGAATATAAGGAGCACAACGTAAAAGACTCCGAGAGAGGACTCGGCTGGCCACTGCATGTAGAGGTGTGGTCAGTTGAAGAGTGTGAGAGAATGAGTGATGGAGGAGAATCCCAGCACCCCCTCTGTCATGAGCACCTCGTTTGAAAGATTTAAGTGGTATTCGGAAGGAGTTAAGAAATCACGTCCGCAAAGCTGCAATTCTTGGAGACAAATGCATGCCGCCGTGAATGCGTTAATTAAAATTTTAAGTTTTTCAAAGTTCGGGAAATATCCGTGGCAATTCCATTAAAGAATCTTTATCATGATGAGAACTTATTCGAATGAGCGAGGAGCAATGATAGTTTCTATCCGTTTGAGAAAGGCTTCGGTTGATACCGAAGTGATCTGATGGAAAGGATCCAGCGGGAGGATAGTGTATCCCGACGGCATAAGCAGGTCATGAAGAAGGTAGAAGTGTGTGCAGTGGTGGAGGGATCCATCGTATGATCCAGTAAGGGAACAGGTAGGACCCCATGTAAAGTAGCCAGCTGCTTCTCCACCTCACCCCCCAACGATAGTGGAACAGCAGGAAATTCAACGGCGTGGGAGAGGGGGAGGGTGCCGGGTCCACGTCTGTGGAGCTAAGAAATTCCGATGAAACACTCTCCGTCGAAGTGTCCGACTCAGGTAAGTCGGAGGAACGTAAAAATGTATCATCACCAGGGAAGGTAGGTTCCGAAGTGGAGTAGAGCTTGGAAGGAAGAACTGTCCGCTCGGGCGAGGGCGGAGGAGGGAAGTGAGCAAGGCTAAAGGGGAGGTCGGTTTTGGATGATCAAGATTAACCTCTGAAGCTCTACCCTTCCTCTCGGCACGACGAGAACGAACTGTCAACCAGCCTGCATCCAAAGGGTTATCCAGTGATTTCGAATCCTGTTGTGAAAGGTCCGGGACAGTGAGTGGGGTATCATGAGATAATTGGTCCTCAAGGACGTGCAAACGTCCCAAGTTTGAGCTGAAAGAAGTATCCATGGAGGAGTTCGGTGAAGACAACGAATCACTGGAGTATGCTCGTCCCACCTGGGGAGTTGATGTAACGGCAGCAACAGCATTCTGGAAAGGTCGGGCTAGGGCAGCAGACGCCTCCACCCGTGACTAGGCCTGCGAGAGTCGACGAGGACGCTTCGACCTGACACCCTCCATCACTCCTGACAGACGGTTGTTGGAGACCAAAAAATCACAGGTCTTATATGCAAGGGAATAATCCTCAGGCCCCAGGTGTGGTTGACACGAATGGAGGAGAGAATCCAGATGGCAACTCAGAGGCAGGTCTCTTGTGAGGATTGACTTCGGTGCCATGAACGACAATATTATCCTCCAATTGTAGAGGAGTACTAACAATGTCAGTGTAGAAAGATGGGATTACTGCACCTATTGAAGAGTGAAGGACACTCTTGGAGAGCATGGAATCCCGAGTGGGAGTGGAAGGTACGTATTGCAAACGAAGAGGTGCGGCAAATGGTAAAGTAGGAAACTGAGGGGACAAGTAGTCCCAGGAATAGGAGCTGGGCCCTCAGATGCCGGCAATGTCTTCGTTCTGATACAACCTAAACGAGACCGCGGTGCACGAGATTCGACAGTCTGCATAGGAGCAGCAGGAACACGGAGTGGCCGCGGGGTAGTAGACAGAGAGGCGGAATAAGTTCGCCAAAGCGTGCAACCCCTCTCATCCTCCAGCTTCCGTCTAGCATCTCCTTGGCCAAGCCTTTTTTTGCAAGGTGCAGAGCTCAAGAACACGATTCACAAAACGATAAACAAGACAATCCGTTGAAGCGGCGCTATGACGGAACTCTGCAATCGTTTAGCTGCCTTAACCAAGAGAGAACCACTACTCATAATGGTCTCGGAAGGTTCAGAGGCGCGGAAGGCGCCTTCAAGTGCATCACTAAACTTAACAGAACTAAACTTCGTTAATGGTTTTGACGTTGAGGAACGAAGAAAGAAAAACCGGGAAATCTACATCAGACCGGGTACCAGGCCAGGAGGGCCATAGGATGACGGGTGGCACCACATTAGAGAAGTGCGCTCGGCGGGTGGGGGTGGGTGGTGTACGATGCTCTATATTGTGATTCAACAACTGGGTAGTAGATGAGTCCCAGAACAACACGGGGCCTGGAACAATTGACTCCTGGAGGAAGGAGGAAGACCGAGGAGATGAAACGCTTATGGCAAGATCATTCAAGCTGGCGCGTGGGAAGGGGCAGGAGCCATACAAACCGAGGAGTGGACTGATGCACACAATGGATGTTGTGGATCATGTCCTCCACTAGGGCATCAAAGATCTCGTTGAAACCTGACCAAGGAGGAGTCAGGGGAGGGTCAGGGGGGACCTGACTGATGATGGTGTTCGCCTTTCTTTAAAATGTTATCAATCTGAGGAAACGTTCATAAAAAGAAAAAACACTGTAATAAATAAAAAACAAAAAAAAACAATGAAGTAAATGAAAAATAAACATCCGAAAAATAACAAAGGGAAAAATGCACATCCCAACCCGGCCCAGAGCTCGTCCAAAAAACAGAACCTGGAACCCCACATCGTGGCAGTGGGCTCTGGTTGTGGCCTCGGGCTAATACCCCGAAACACTGTGTCGGTCCCTTTTTGGTCATTAGCCCATACGTGCACCACACGGAACAAGAGCGGTGCCCGAGATTATACTCCCAAGTGCAGAACACCCACCCAGGTGGGTAGCCAAAGGTTCGGATCCCTTACAAAGAGCAGCCAGGTCGAAGGCAAAAGAACCAGTTTATAACTTGTACCCTCAACCATATGTATAAAGGTGATTTCACCATTATAACTGGTTTCAATATTATTTTGTTAATTGCTAATCCCATTTTCCAAATATACTAATTTTCCTCTGCTTCATAGGAATATCCTTTATAGATAAAAGTTACAGGTTATAATATAATCACAGATAAACAAATAAACTGATAAAAACATACTGCTTGAGTATATTGCCAAGTGCCAAACACAACTAGGCTATTCTGACAAAGCGGAACTCGCAGTTATCCTCAGACGTACAGAAAAATAGAACTGGTATCATGTAGAGTTTCTTTTGATGTAATGCTACAATACTTATGCCATAATGTTTTATATGATATAACATATAAAGCATTAGTGGCTGATGATATGTTCCTAACAGATTCCCGTGTTGACCTTAAAACCTCAGCAGATAAAAGACCAACAAGAGCGCAGGGGTTCAACACATCAGACAATTAAGTAGCACCCTTTTCAGAAAACATACGTTTACAAAGGTATTAGTTAGTTCTGGTTACTTTTCATTACTCTATACTTGGCATCTTTTATGTCAACAGGAAATATAATGTTTACTATATATTTCAGGTGTTAATCCCTGGTGCTATTTCGGGGTTTAGATTTTCCGTTTGCAGATTTACTATTCTGTGGGCAAATTCCCCGTTCTTCAATTTACTATCTAGTTGTTACACGCGGGCTTAATCATCGCCTACTACTCAGAATATTGACTCAGTCCAAGAAAAAGATTACAGGTTAAGCAATAATAAGTTGAATACTAAATGTTCATTACATCTGTTTCACCTCACTACAATGTATAATTCACCTTGCTCATCATATTTCTTGCAACGCTGAACAAGAGTTTCAACCGAACCAAGTTTCTTCTGATTCAAGCATTCTTAACGATTCAGTTTTCTTTGTTGAATGTTTCTCTTTTCCAACTATTGATCATCATCGAATTTTCCAAACACCAACCGAATCCATTCGCTGAAAGTGAGATAACTCACAGATTCCCTCTCGGAATCTATGATTGCTTTTCGTACAAAAAAAAAAAAAAAAAAAAAAAAATTATCTTTTTTCATTTTTCCCTTATTTTTTTTTTCCCAATCCTGTATAATCTTCAAGTATTCTTTCGATTCGTCTCCGCATTTATCAGGAATTCATCATTATCAGACGGATATTCGACAGGACGGGCTCGTCCAACAACTTTACCTTCCTTTAGCACAAAGACTAATGCTTTGCTTATAATGGACCTCCGTCACTGATAAAGATTTAGCTACAGTTGCAGAAAACATTTCTAAGTAAAATCTCAGCAGTTTCTTTTCCATTTTTGTTTTATTTATTATTTATGGCTAATTCATGGGACTATCTTTCATTTTATTTCTCTTTGTATTAGGGATGTACCGATAGTATCGGTATCGGCAGTATCGGCCAATTTTCTTGGTATCGGTATCGGTTAATATGGCCGATACTTCTTACTTTTTGGGTGAAGAATTATGAGAAACTTTTAAATTCAATAATTCACTGTACAACATGAAAAATGTCCTTCACATGAAAATGTGTTCCTTGTATATTCTTTCATGAAAAGAACAGATCTGTGCTTATTTTTTGTCTATCATGTATCAAATTGGTGGAATTGGCAAATTTTCCAACTTTTCCATTTCTCATATTCTTGTTAGCAGATATTTCCTCTCACATGCTTTTGAATGTTGTTCAGTATGGTTTGGATTTTGTGAGGTGTACTAGTGTTGAAATGAGAAGAGTATATGTGTATGTATAATTATATATATATATATATATATATATATATATATATATATATATATATATATATATATATATATATATATATATATATATTATATATATATTTTTATATATAGTAAAATATATATATATATATAATATATATATATATATATATATATATATATATATATATATATATATATATATATATATATATATATATATATATATATATTATATATATATATATATATATATTATTTATTATATATATTATATATATATATATATATATAGATATATATATATATATATATATATATATATATATATATATATATTATTCTATTTCAGGTTTATATTCGAAATTATAATATTGCTATAACATATAATAGGAAATATTTATTATAGCATAAGTATTATATGCTGTCAAGTTCTTTTATAATGCCACAGTGTAAAAATTACCCTAACCTATTTTATTGTGTGTGAATTTACATTTAAGACGCAACAGTGTAGCTTGTCAACAGTAGTTAGAAAGGCTTATAATTGTACTTTGACAAAGTTGGGAGTATGAAGTCCTGGGCTCCATATAAAGCAGCAACCATGTTAGAGGAATCTGAGGTAGTGGTAAAAAGGGGAAGGAGCCTCATGAAATTTGCTGTACCTAGATTTGGCGTGAACCGACAAATTACGTAACCGGATTGTTACTTCTGTTTGACAAATGCAATGGTTCTCTTCAAAATCCAAACATTGTATCCAGTATCCAAACCTACACACCGCAATGCGTCCAGTTTCTCATTCAGATGATCTTAATGTACCCACACTCTCGATGAATTTACTGTTGACTCAGAGATGAACCCCTCTCCGATCATGACACAAGGTATCAAGATCCTGACTTTGAACCATCAATATCTATGACATGTTCACATCATGAAATCACACAGGAGGAGCTTAACGATCTTGTACGAGATCTGAAGCTCTCACAAACAGACTCAGAATTGTTGGCTTCTAGGCTTGAGGGCTGGAATCTATTAGAGAAAGATGTAAACATTAGTTCATCTAGAGGCAGACAGAGACAGTTATGCAAATATTTTGCGCAGAAAGATGGCATTGTATATTACTGTGATGTGAATGGCCTATTTGGACAGGCATTGGGACATAAGCATAAACCAGCAGAGTGGCGCCTGTTTATTGATTCCTCCAAACGTAGTCCCAAGGCAGTGCTACTCCATATAGGTAATGCTTTTCCGTCTGTTCCTGTAGCATATTCTACAAATACAAAGGAAACGTACGAGGTTATGAGTTCTATACTTAACCTAGTTGAGTACACAACATTTAAATGACACATCAATGGGGACCTGAGGGTATCTGGACTATTAACAGGCATGCAACAGGGATACACAAAATTCTGCTGCTTCCTCTGCGAATGGGATAGCCGCAACAGAAAAAATCACTACATTCGGAAAAAGTGACCTCAAAGACACGATTTAAATCCTGGGACCAAAAACGTATACATAAAATGCAACTTGTGAACTGGGAAGCCACTTTCTTCCACCTTGCCCATTAAACTTGGTTTGATGAAAATATTTGTAAAAGCTCTTGACAAAGAAGGTTTGGCATTCTTGCATCTCGGGAACAAATCCACAAATTTAAGAGAGGCAAAGATAAAAGAAGGGGTTTTTACTGGCCCACAAATTAAAGCAGTCTTCCGAGATTGACAGTTCGAAAGGAAAGTGTCAGAAGGATAAAAAGCGGCCTGGCTAGCATTCAAATCAGTGTGCTCAGGTTTCCTTTGAAATGAGAAAGCTGAAAACTATGAATATCTTGTACGTCACATGGTGGATTGTTTTCGTGATATAGGTTGCAATATGTCTTTAAAACTACACTCTATGGACTCACATCTGGACATCTTTCCCCCAACCTTGGAGCAATTAGAGATGAGCATGGTGAAAGGTTTCACCAGGATATCTCTGTTTGAAAAGCGTTTCTGTGGGCGATGGAATGAAAGTATGCTAGATGAATATTGCTGATTTCTTATCAGGGACACTGATAATAATGCTATAATAATCAAGACACTGTTACAATTCAATGTAACCAATTATGTATAAATATGAGGAGTGTATGTACAAAAAAAACGATACGTGACGGTGCTTTTTGGTTTTCATAAATGCAACAAGCACCTTTTGTTTATACAGAATCACATATTTTCATGTAAAGGACAGAAAAAAATTTAAAATTTGTTGTGCAGTGATATAATAAATCTAGTTTCGATATAAAGTTCCTATGCACTAAGCTTGCCGAAACCCCACAAGAATGACATCTCCAACGGTGAACCACTTCTAGAATGCATTTAAATAGCATAACCGAGGAGCTTGCTCGCGTGACAAAAAAATCCACAGAAGTTGAAGTCACCCTATCAGCAACCCCTGGCAACAGCACTGATAGTGACGATGATGGCTTCATCTTCAGTAGGTTTATTTGCTGAAAAGCACACACATTCATTACTGTTAATATTGTGCAGATTCTCGAAGTGTTCTTTCCACACTCCTCTCACACCTACCATCAGTCACAAAAGCATTCATCCTATTCATTATTCTAAGCAGATTCTTATTCTCATTCTTAACCTTTCGCGCTTCCTTCCAGAAGAGCTTCCTATTCCCTTGTAAGTCCCCATTCATCCTCCTTCCAAACTCTTCATTTACCTCTTGTTTTCTCCTACGTATACACCTTTTAGTATTTCTTTTTTCCTCCTTATATAATTCCAAGCATCTTTCTTTTGAGTCTTCATCATTTGCTTTTAGTACATTCAACCACGCTTTTTTACCTTTAACCGTCACTCACGGGCAAAGCCCTATCATCGTTAACATTCTTACTCACTTTAGCACATCCACATACTTTGCACTACTAACAATGCTTCCTATTTGCCCCCAGATTTGTTCACAGGTATCAACTTGTTCACATTCAACTGTTTTACTTGCAGCTCTTACATACTTAACCTTATTATCTTGCCTCACTTTAACTTCTCACTCTTAATTTTACCTACTCCTTCCTATCACCTTCCCCTTCCATCCAAGCCCCCCACTAACTTAATTTTTTAAAAAAAAAAAACATAATGATCCGATAATCCCATTCCTAAACCCCTAACTGATTTAACATCCAACACATACTTCAACATCTCCTTCTTCACCAACACTAAATCAATCATACCTTTCACTTCGATACCATCTCTACCTACACCAACTCTAGTATACTTATGGATACTCTTGTGTTTAAAGAAAGTATTACTTTACACATACCTCTCTCCTCACAGAAACCAATCACCTTTCTACCATTCTTATTTGCTCCCGCCACCTCAAAACCACCTCTGTTATACCATCCCTTTTTTGATCACCTATCCAACCATTCAGGTCCCCAAAACTATCAATCTGAAGCCCTACTCACCCCATCCAGAACATCATTCAGATTATCCCAAAAAATCGTACTCTCTTCAACGTTTCCCCAGATGGACCATACGTCACAACCACAATATACCTTGATCTTTTCAAACTTAAATTTAAAAATTAGGAATTCTAGGACTCACACAATCAAAGTTTACCATAGCTTCATACCACACAGGTCAATAAATTGCAACCCTTCTTCTCTCTCATTCTCTTCCACACCAGCGCGCACACACTTCACATCACACCACTCATTTTCACCGTTTCCTTTCATCTTTGTTTCAGTCACAGCGAGCAAATCAAATTTGCCCTATTTCTAAATACATCCATCACTTTCCTCTTTCTCCTCAACATTTATTCTGACATTCATGTACCCATAATGATTCATACAGTTTCGCCGAAAGATAGAAGGCCGTTTACGCGATCACGACCTTCCGAGGCCCGCATTAGCATTCCTGGCAAGAAATAGATGGTAGTAGCATCCGGTCAACTATCACCGCCCCTTAGTCGGCTCCTACGACACGCAGGATACGATGTGGGCAATTCTTTCTCCCCCACAATAGGGATATGAGTAGTAAAGATGTCTGTGATAAAGAGGTGGATTGAAAGAATGGAAAATTTATGAAAATGAGGGGAAAGAAAGAAGGTTGAAAGAAAGTGCATGTGGTAAATGCTAATTCAAAAAGGGCGAACAAATGCACATACACGGGTCGGAGGGTTCACACAAAAGACCCATCTGCATTGGTTCTCACAGCTATGCCATGCCCAAGTTAACAAGAACATAACACCACTATGAGAATCACACCCTATACAAATATATATATATATATATATAGAGAGTATATATAGAAAGAAAGATATATACGAAGTAGATAGTAAAGAAGATATATATATATATATATATATATATATATATATATATATATATATATATATAGAGGAGAGAAAAAATATATATATATATATATATATATATATATATATATATATATATATATAATTATACATACACATATACTCTTCTCATTTCAACACTAGTACACCTCACAAAATCCAAACCATACTGAACAACATTCAAAAGCATGTGAGAGGAAATATCTGCTAACAAGAATATGAGAAATGGAAAAGTTGGAAAATTTGCCAATTCCACCAATTTGATACATGATAGACAAAAAATAAGCACAGATCTGTTCTTTTCATGAAAGAATATACAAGGAACACATTTTCATGTGAAGGACATTTTTCATGTTGTACAGTGAATTATTGAATTTAAAGTTTCTCATAATTCTTCCCCCAAAAAGTAAGGGAATTATCGCCATATTAACCGATACCGATACCAAGAAAATTGGCCGATACTGCCGATACCGATACTATCGATACATCCCTAATACAAAGAGAAATAAAATGAAAGATAGTCCCATGAATTAGCCATAAATAATAAATAAAACAAACTGGAAAAGAAATGACTGCTGAGATTTTACTTAGAAATGTTTTCTGCAACTGTAGCTAAATCTTTATCAGTGACGGAGGTCCATTATAAGCAAAGCATTAGTCTTTGTGCTAAAGGAAGGTAAAGTTGTTGGACGAGCCCGTCCTGTTGAATATCAGTCTGATAATGATGAATTCCTGATAAATGCGGAGACGAATCGAAAGAATACTTGAAGATTATACAGGATGAATTGGGAAACAAGAAATCAAGGGGATAAATGAAAAAGGGGTAAACTATTTTTTTTTTTTTTTTTTTTTTTTTACGAAAAGCAATCATAGATTCCGAGAGGGAATCTGTGAGTTATCTCACTTTCAGCGAATGGATTCGGTTGGTGTTTGGAAAATTCGATGATGATCAATAGTTGGAAAAGAGAAACATTCAACAAAGAAAACTGAATCGTTAAGAATGCTTGAATCAGAAGAAACTTGGTTCGGTTGAAACTCTTGTTCAGCGTTGCAAGAAATATGATGAGCAAGGTGAATTATACATTGTAGTGAGGTGAAACAGATGCAATGAACATTTAGTATTCAACTTATTATTGCTTAACCTGTAATCTTTTTCTTGGACTGAGTCAATATTCTGAGTAGTAGGCGATGATTAAGCCCGCGTGTAACAATTAGATAGTAAATTGAAGAACGGGGAATTTGCCCACAGAATAGTAAATCTGCAAACGGAAAATCTAAACCCCGAAATAGCACCAGCGATTGACACCTGAAATATATAGTAAACATTATATTTCCTGTTGACATAAAAGGTGCCAAGTATAGAGTAATGAAAAGTAACCAGAACTAACTAATACCTTTGTAAACGTATGTTTTCTGAAAAGGGTGCTACTTAATCTTCTGATGTGTTGAACCCCTGCGCTCTTGTTGGTCTTTTATCTGCTGAGGTTTTAAGGTCAACACGGGAATCTGTTAAGAACATATCATCAGCCACTAATGCTTTATATGTTATATCATTAAAACATTATGGCATAATTATTGTAGCATTACATCAAAAGAAACTCTACATGATACCAGTTCTATTTTTCTGTACGTCTGAGGATAACTGCGAGTTCCGCTTTGTCAGAATAGCCTAGTTGTGTTTGGCACTTGGCAATATACTCAAGCAGTATGTTTTTATCAGTTTATTTGTTTATCTGTGATTATATTATAACCTGTAACTTTTATCTATAAAGGATATTCCTATGAAGCAGAGGAAAATTAGTATATTTGGAAAATGGGATTAGCAATTAACAAAATAATATTGAAACCAGTTATAATGGTGAAATCACCTTTATACATATGGTTGAGGGTACAAGTTATAAACTGGTTCTTTTGCCTTCGACCTGGCTGCTCTTTGTAAGGGATCCGAACCTTTGGCTACCCACCTGGGTGGGTGTTCTGCACTTGGGAGTATAATCTCGGGCACCGCTCTTGTTCCGTGTGGTGCACGTATGGGCTAATGACCAAAAAGGGACCGACACAGTGTTTCGGGGTATTAGCCCGAGGCCACAACCAGAGCCCACTGCCACGATGTGGGGTTCCAGGTTCTGTTTTTTGGACGAGCTCTGGGCCGGGTTGGGATGTGCATTTTTCCCTTTATGTTGTTTTTCGGATGTTTATTTTTCATTTACTTCATTGTTTTTTTTTTAATTTTTTTTATTACAGTGTTTTTTCTTTTTATGAACGTTTCCTCAGATTGATAACATTTTAAAGAAAGGCGAACACCATCATCAGTCAGGTCCCCCCTGACTCCTCCTTGGTCAGGTTTCAACGAGATCTTTGATGCCCTAGTGGAGGACATGATCCACAACATCCATTGTGTGCATCAGTCCACTCCTCGGTTTGTATGGCTCCTGCCCCTTCCCACGCGCCAGCTTGAATGATCTTGCCATAAGCGTTTCATCTCCTCGGTCTTCCTCCTTCCTCCAGGAGTCAATTGTTCCAGGCCCCGTGTTGTTCTGGGACTCATCTACTACCCAGTTGTTGAATCACAATATAGAGCATCATACACCTCCACCCCCCCACCTGCCGAGCGCGCCTTTCTAGTGTGGTGCCACCCGTCATCCTATGGCCCTCCTGGCCTGGTACCCTGTCTGATGTAGATTTCCCGGTTTTTCTTTCTTCGTTCCTCAACGTCAAAACCATTAACGAAGTTTAGTTCTGTTAAGTTTAGTGATGCACTTGAAGGCGCCTTCCGCACCTCTGAACCTTCCGAGACCATTATGAGTAGTGGTTCTCTCTTGGTTAAGGCAGCTAAACGATTGCAGAGTTCCGTCATAGCGCCGCTTCAACGGATTGTCTTGTTTATCGTTTTGTGAATCGTGTTCTTGAGCTCTGCACCTTGCAAAAAAAGGCTTGGCCAAGGAGATGCTAGACGGAAGCTGGAGGATGAGAGGGGTTGCACGCTTTGGCGAACTTATTCCGCCTCTCTGTCTACTACCCCGCGGCCACTCCGTGTTCCTGCTGCTCCTATGCAGACTGTCGAATCTCGTGTACCGCGGTCTCGTTTAGGTTGTATCAGAACGAAGACATTGCCGGCATCTGAGGGCCCAGCTCCTATTCCTGGGACTACTTGTCACCTCAGTTTCCTACTTTACCATTTGCCGCACCTCTTCGTTTGCAATACGTACCTTCCACTCCCACTCGGGATTCCATGCTCTCCAAGAGTGTCCCTCGTTCTTCGATGGGTGCAGTAATCCCATCTTTCTACACTGACATTGTTAGTACTCCTCTACAATTGGAGGATAATATTGTCGTTCATGGCACCGAAGTCAATCCTCACAAGAGACCTGCCTCTGAGTTGCCATCTGGATTCTCTCCTACATTCGTGTCAACCACACCTGGGGCCTGAGGATTATTCCCTTGCATATAAGACCTGTGATTTTTTGGTCTCCAACAACCGTCTGTCAGGAGTGATGGAGGGTGTCAGGTCGAAGCGTCCTCGTCGACTCTCGCAGGCCTAGTCACGGGTGGAGGCGTCTGCTGCCCTAGCCCGACCTTTCCAGAATGCTGTTGCTGCCGTTACATCAACTCCCCAGGTGGGACGAGCATACTCCAGTGATTCGTTGTCTTCACCGAGCTCCTCCATGGATACTTCTTTCAGCGCAAACTTGGGACGTCTCCGCGTCCTTGAGGACCAATTATCTCATGATACCCCACTCACTGTCCCGGACCTTTCACAACAGGATTCGAAATCACTGGATAACCCTTTGGATGCAGGCTGGTTGACAGTTCGTTCTCGTCGTGCCGAGAGGAAGGGTAGAGCTTCAGAGGTTAATCTTGATCATCCAAAACCGACCTCCCCTTTAGCCTTGCTCACTTCCCTCCTCCGCCCTCGCCCGAGCGGACAGTTCTTCCTTCCAAGCTCTACTCCACTTCGGAACCTACCTTCCCTGGTGATGATACATTTTTACGTTCCTCCGACTTACCTGAGTCGGACACTTCGACGGAGTGTGTTTCATCGGAATTTCTTAGCTCCACAGACGTGGACCCGGCACCCTCCCCCTCTCCCACGCAGTTGAATTTCCTGCTGTTCCACTATCATTGGGGGGTGAGGTGGAGAAGCAGCTGGCTACTTTACATGGGGTCCTACCTGTTCCCTTACTGGATCATACGATGGATCCCTCCACCACTGCACACACTTCTACCTTCTTCATGACCTGCTTATGCCGTCGGGATACACTATCCTCCCGCTGGATCCTTTCCATCAGATCACTTCGGTATCAACCGAAGCCTTTCTCAAACGGATAGAAACTATCATTGCTCCTCGCCCATTCAAATAAGTTCTCACCATGATAAAGATTCTTCAATGGAATTGCCACGGATATTTCCAGAACTTTGAAAAACTTAAAATTTTAATTAACGCATTCACGGCGGCATGCATTTGTCTCCAAGAATTGCAGCTTTGCGGACTTGATTTCTTAACTCCTTTAAAATATCAACCACCACTTAAATCCTTCAAACGAGGTGCTCATGATGTCAGCCGTTTCATTGCCAGCCACCTTGGCTTCCCTGTCAGCCATTTCATTGCCAGCCACCTTGGCTTCCCTGTCAGCCGTTTCATTGCCAGCCACCTTGGCTTCCCTGTCAGCCGTTTCATTGACAGCCACCTTGGCTTCCCTGTCAGCCGTTTCATTGACAGCCACCTTGGCTTAACTGTCAGCCGTTTTATTGACAGCCACCTTGGCTTAACTGTCAGCCGTTTCATTGCCAGCCACCTTGGCTTCCCTGTCAGCCGTTTCATTGACAGCCACCCTGGCTTCCCTGTCAGCCGTTTCATTGACAGCCACCTTGGCTTAACTGTCAGCCGTTTTATTGCCAGCCACCTTGGCTTAACTGTCAGCCGTTTCATTGCCAGCCCCCTTGGCTTCCCTGTCAGCCGTTTCATTGACCGCCACCTTGGCTTCCCTGTCAGCCGTTTCATTGCCAGCCACCTTGGCTTCCCTGTCAGCCGTTTCATTGACAGCCACCTTGGCTTAACTGTCAGCCATTTTATTGACAGTCACCTTGGCTTAACTGTCAGCCGTTTCATTGCCAGCCACCTTGGCTTCCCTGTCAGCCGTTTCATTGCCAGCCACCTTGGCTTCCTTGTCAGCCGTTTCATTGACAGCCACCTTGGCTTAACTGTCAGCCGTTTTATTGACAGCCACCTTGGCTTAACTGTCAGCCGTTTCATTGCCAGCCCCTTGGCTTCCCTGTCAGCCGTTTCATTGACCGCCATCTTGACTTCCCTGTCAGCCGTTTCATTGCCAGCCACCTTGGCTACCCTGTCAGCCGTTTCATTGACAGCCACCTTGGCTTAACTGTCAGCCGTTTTATTGACAGCCACCTTGGCTTAACTGTCAGCCGTTTCATTGCCAGCCACCTTGGCTTCCCTGTCAGCCGTTTCATTGACAGCCACCTTGGCTTCCCTGTCAGCCGTTTCATTGAAAGCCACCTTGGCTTAACTGTCAGCCGTTTCATTGCCAGCCACCTTGGCTTCCCTGTCAGCCGTTTCATTGCCAGCCACCTTGGCTTCCCTGTCAGCCGTTTCATTGACAGCCACCTTGGCTTCCCTGTCAGCCGTTTCATTGACAGCCACCTTGGCTTAACTGTCAGCCGTTTCATTGACAGCCACCTTGGCTTCCCTGTCAGCCGTTTCATTGACAGCCACCTTGGCTTCCCTGTCAGCCGTTTCATTGCCAGCCACCTTGGCTTCCCTGTCAACCGTTTCATTGACAGCCACCTTGGCTTTCCTGTCAGTCGTTTCATTGCCAGCCACTTTGGCTTCCCTGTCAGCCGATTCATTACCAGCCACCTTGGCTTCCTTGTCAGCCGTTTCATTGACAGCCACCTCCACATGGGAGGGGATCCTGTATACAAAGTGACCTGCTTTATTCTGGTGTTAAGTCGATGGAGGATTTTTTTTGGATAGAGGATCTGAAGGGCTTGTATGGCACTATAAGAGTCAGAGAAAATCACATATGATGAATCTAAAGTGATAAAAAGAATCCTAGAGAATGCTATTAAATTGGCAACCAGCTCCGCTGTGAATGTTGAGGCAAAATGAGAGTGGGTGAGTTAGAGTTGCGATCCGGGAAAACAGCTCAGAAGCGCCAACTTCGGTGACCATTTTAGAGCCGTCCGTGTAGACTGGGATAGAGTCGCAATGGATCCCCGAATATGACAAAAAGGAAGCCCTAAGCTCTGATGGGTGATTTTTGAGATTTGGACAGCTAAGCATATCGAGGGTGTTGGATATAATAAGGTAGAATGGCTTATCTTGTGGGAATAAGACGGTATTCTCAGAAGAGGGATGTGCAGATGTGTCAAACAATTGTACACAATTTCAGCAAAAAGGCCAGTATTACAGGTGGTTTGGAACACCCTCCAATGGTGGAGTCAGAACCGAGGCGTTGGGAGTTTGATGTCGGAAGAAAACAGAACACATGTTACGCTTGGGCAAAACCAGAATGATGTGTAGTCGCTGGAGGGATCTGCGGTCGGCCCACAGGACTTTGCGGAGATGTGACGGCGAAGGTCAAGAGCCTTGGAACATTGAGCCTTCAGGTGCACAATATGTGGACCATAAGAAAGGTCTTCATCGAAGATGAGTCCAAGGAATTGGATCTCCATTTAAGATGAGAGGTGCTTGAAGAAAGAGGCGGTTACAATACAGCCTTTGTTTTAGAAAGGGAAAACCGAAATCCATGCGAATCACCCAAGTCAGTGATTTTATTGATGACCAACTGGAGGCGACGCTCAAGGTGTGACACACGGGCTCCAGAAACAAAGGTAAAAGTATGACATAAAGAGCATTTGAGAGTGTCCAAAATGGAGTCAACGATATCATTGAAAGCGATGGCGAAAAGCAAGACGCTGATGCTGCATTGGGAACTCCCTCATCCAACATGAAAGATCGAGATAACACAGAAGAGCAACGAGCTCTCATAGAATGATTAATCAACATTCGATGAATAAACTGTGGCAACTGACCTAGGAGCCCAAAGAATGTAACTTGAGGAGGATACCGAAGATACCAGTTCTCCACGTGGTATCATACTTCTCTAGGTGAAAGAATACCGCCAGCAGTATGTTATTAGCAGAGAAGGCCTAACGGATATCATGGTCAAGGCAAAGTAATGGATCTTCTGTTGAACGATGATGTCTGAAGCCAAATTGGAAGTCAGAAAAATCGTGCAATCCTCCAACACAAGAATAAGATGAGCAGTCACCATTTTCTCTAGCAGCATACAAGTATGGCAAGTGAGGGAAATAGCCCATTGGTTATCAGCTACATGTAGATCTTTACCAGGTTTAAGAATAGGGATCACGTAAGCTGTTGACCATATGGAGGGAAAAACATTCACCACCCAAAGTCTGTTAAACAAATCCAAGTGAAAGGCTGAGCCCATCGGATGAAGGTGATGGAGCATCATGAATGAGATGCCATCTGGACCAAGGGTACCATCCCTACACTTCGACAGGGCAATCCGATACTCAAGCAGGATAAAAAGATGGTTATAAAGCAAGTCTTCACCCTATTTGGGGGAGAAATCCGGAGGTGGAGTAGAGTTGGGGATTTATTTTGAAAAGTTCAGTATTGTGAAATACAATAGAGTAGGTTGCAAAACTGTAACCAAGCAAGTCGGAAACAGGTGCTGGGTTTGAAAGAGTATCAGAAATCCAGGGGCCAAATCGAAGTGCAATGGGGAGGAGATCTGTTAGAGAGTTTGGAAATCTTCTTTACCAGGGAAAATGTGGAGGATAAGGGTAGGAAAAAAATTAGAGACATGAGAGTGCGAGGCTGAGTTTAAGACAGGCGAGATTCGCAGCTGTAGCTGTAAAAAAATAATTTAATCTTATTTTTTCATCGTTGACGAACATTTGCAATTGAGAAAAGCTCAGATACTTGGGAACAAAGAAACCCGTTAGAGTTGAAAAGCGAGCAATCAGTAGTATATCTCCCCTTGAGCCGAGGCACGGTCGGTGATGGTGCAAGTTCTTTCAAAATAATTTTAATAGTGATCACTTCCACATAGATGATCGAAAGGAGACCACCGAAAGCAATCAATCGCAGACACTAAACAAAGAGACACACCAATACAAGACAAAGTGTTGGTATCCAGCCGTTTGTAAGTCAGAAGCCCTGTGTCTATTATTTGTCATCCCCACAATGAATGACGAATATTGAAATCTCCGAAGAGGATCACTGGCGGGGGTAGTTGGTTAGACAATTTATACCTGACCCACAGTTGCAGATGGGAGCTAAATATAAGTAGCACAACTTAAGGAATCCGAGAGAGGACTAGGGTGGCCACTGCATGTAGGGGTGGGGTCAGTTGAAGAGTGTGAGGGAATGAGTGATGGATGAGAACCCTAGAACCCCCTCTGTCATGAGCACCTCATTTGAAGGATTTAAGTGGTTGTTGATATTCGGAAGGAGTTAAGAAATCACGTCCGCAAAGTTGCAATTCTTGGAGACAAGTGGGGTGGTGGAGGATCCGCAATATGATCCGGTAAGGGAACAGAGAAGACCCCATGTAAAGTAGCCAGCAGCTTCTCCACCTCACCCACCACCCCGCAGCAGCTGCCAACGATGGTGGAACAGCAGGGAATTCGACGGCGTGGAAGAGGGGGGAGGGTGCCGGGTCCACGTCTGCGAAGCTAAGAAATTCTGATGAAACACTCTCCGTTGAAGTGTCCCACTCAGGCAACTCAGAGGGACGTAAACATGTATCAACACCAGGGGATGGAGGTTTCGAAAGTTTCAAAAAAGAGAGGCTATCTTTTGTGGAGCAGAGTTTGGGAGGAAGAACTGTCCGCTCTGGGGGCGGAGGAGGGGGAGTGTGAAAGGCTAAAGGGGAGGTTGGTTTTGGATGATCAAGATTAACACCTTCCTCTCTGTCGAACTGTCGCCTAGTCTGCATCAAAAGGGTTATCCAGTGATTTCGAATCCTGTTGTGGAATGAGTGGGGTATCATGAGATAACTGGTGCTTAAGGACGTGGAAATATCCCATGTCTGCGCTGAAAGAAGTATCCATGGAGGAGAATGGTGAAGACAACGAATCACCGGAGTATGCTCGTCCCACCTGGGGAGTTGATGTAACGGCAGCAAAAGCATTCTGGGAAGCTTGGGAGAGGGCAGAAGACTCCTCCACCCGTGACTAGGACTGCGAGAGTCGACGAAGGCGCTTCAACCTGGCACCCTCCATCACTCCTGACAGACGGTTGTTAAAGACCAAAAAATCACTGGTCTTATATGCAAGGGAATAATCCTTAGCCACCAGATGTGGTTGACACTAATGGAGGGGAGAATCCAGATGTCAACTCATAGGCAAGTCCTTTACGAGGATTGATTTCGGTGCTATGAACGACAATATTATTCTCCAATAATTGTAGAGGAGTACTCACAATGTCAGTGTGGAAAGATGGGATTACTACACCCAGAGTAGAGCAAGGAACACTCTTGGAGAGCATGAAATCCCGAGCGGGAGTGGGAGGCCCGTATTGCAAAAGAATAGGTACGGCAAATGGTAAAGTAGGAAACGCAGAGAACAAGAAGTTCCAGGAATATGAGCTGGGCCCTCAGATGCCGGCAATGTCTCCGTTCTGATACAACCAAAACGAGACCGTGATGCACGAGATTCGACAGTCTGCTAACGAGCAGCAGGAAAACAGGTTGGGCGCGGGGCAGTAGACAGAGAGGCGGAATAAGTTCGCGAAAGTGCGCTACCCTTCTCATCCTCCAGCCTCCGTCTAGCCTCTCCTCGGCCAAGCTTTTTTTTTTTTTGCTAGGTGCAGAGCTCAAGAACACGATTCTCAAAACGATACACACGACAATCCATTGAAGCGGCGCTATGACAGAAGGTTCAGAGGCGCGTAGGGCGCCTTAAAGAGCATTACTAAGATTAATAGAACTAAACTTCGTCAATAGTTTTGACGTTGAGGAACGAAGATAGAAAAACCGGGAAATCTACATCAGACAGGGTACCAGGAGGGCCATAGCATAACGGGTGGCACCACCTTAAGAAAAGCGCGATCGCGGCTGGGGGTGGTTGGAGGTGTACGATGCTCTATATTGTGATTCACCAACTGGGTGGTAGATGAGTCCCCGAGCAACACGGGGCCGGGAACCCTCGACTTCTGGAGGAAGGAGGAAGACCAAGGAGATGAAACGCTTATGGCAAGATCATTCACGCTGGCGCGTGGGAAGGGGCAGGAGCCATAAAAACCGTGGGAGTGGACTGATGCTCACAACGGACGTTGTGGATCATGTCGTCCACTAAGGCATAAAAGCCCTCGTTAGAAGCTGACCAAGGAGGAGTCAGGGAAGGGTCAGGTGGACCTGACTGATGATGGTGTTCGCCTTTCTTTAAAACGCTATCAATTTGAGGAAATATTCATAAAAACAACACCTTTCGAACTGCAACACCGCAAAAATTAAAAAATAAAAACAATGAAGTAAATGAAAAATAAACATCCGAAAAACAACAAACGGAAAAATGCACATCCCAACCCCGGCCCATAGCTCAAGTCCAAAAAACAGAACCTGGAACCCCACACCGTGGCAGTGGGCTCTAGTTGTGGCCTTGTGCTAGTCCCCCGGAAGACCGTGTCGGTCACCTTTTGGTCATTAGCTCATACGTGCACCACACGGAACAAGCGCGGTGCCCGAGATTATACTCCCAAGTGTAGGACGCCCACTCAGGTGGGTAGCCAAAGGTTCGGGTCCCCTACAAAGAGCGGCCAGGTCAAAGGCAAAAGAACCGGTTTATAACTTGTACCCTCAACCACGGTGTAATGGTGATTTCACCATTATAACTGGTTTCAATATTATTTTGTTAATTGCTAACCCCATTTTCCGAATGTACTAATTTTCCTCTGCTTCTTAGGAATATCATCTATAGATAAAAGTTACAGATTATAATAAAATCACAGATAAACGTAAACTGATAAAAACATACTGCTTGAGTATATTGCCAAGTGCCAAACACAACTAGGCAATTCTGACAAAGTGGAACTCGCAGTTATCCTCAGACGTACATAAAAATAGAACTGGTATCATGTAGAGCTTCTTTTGATGCCATACTACAATACTTATGCCATAATGTTTTATATGATATAACATATAAAACATTAGTGGCTGATGATATGTTCTTAACAGATTCCCGTGTTGACCTCAAAACCTCAGGAGATAAAAGACCAACTAGAGCGCTGGGGTTCAACACATCACACCATCAAGTAGCACCCTTTTCAGAAAACATACGTTTACAAGGGTATGAGTTAGTTCTGGTTACTTTCAATAATCTATACATGGCAGCTTTTATGTCAACAGGAAATAAAATGTTTACCATATACTTCAGGTGCCAATCCCAGGTGCTATTTCGGGGTTCAGATTTTCCGTTTGCAGATTTACTATTCTGTGGGCAAATTCCCCGTTCTTAAATTTACTATCCAACTGTTACACGCGGGCTTAATCATCGCCTACTACTCAGAATATTGACTCAGTCCAAGAAGAGGATTGCAGTTTCAGCAATAATAAGTTGAGTAATAAAAGATCATTGCATCTGTTTCACCTCACTACAATGTATAATTCACCTTGGTCAGCATATTTCTTGCAATGCTGAACAAGAGTTTCAACCGAACCAAGTTTCTTCTGATTCAAGCACTCTTAACGATTCAGTTTTATTTGTTTTTCCAACTATTGACCATCATAGAATTTTCCAAACACCGACCGAATCCATTCGCTGAAAGTGAGATTACTCAAAGTTTCCATCTCGGAATCTATGATTGCTTTTCGTACATAAATTTTTGCATTCTTAGAATAAACCTAATAGTTTACACCTCTTTCATTTATCCCCTTAATTTCTTGTTTCCCAATTAATCCTGTGTAATCTTCAAGTATTCTTTCGATTCTGCTCCACATTTATCGGGAATTCATCATTATCAGAAGGATATTCGACAGGACGGGCTCGTCCAACATCTTTACCTTCCTTTAGCACAAAGACTAATGCTTTGCTTATCAAGGACCTCCGTCGCTGATACAGATTTAGCTACAGCTGCAGAAAACCTTTGTAAGTAAAATCTCAGCAGTTTCTTTTTCATTTTTGTTTTATTTATTATTTATATCTTTTTTTTTATTTCTCTTTGTATTCGTGGGCTGCCAAAAACCCTCCACCTTCTTCCCGGGTTTTTCCTTTGTATATATGCCCCTCATTACGTACTCTACCTTACAACGGGGAGCGGGGTACAGGAGAGAACCTCGCCTAGATCGCCAGCACCGAGGAGGAATACTCCGCCTTTAGAAGGGAGGTACCCAAAAGGTAGAGCAAAAATAAATATAGGGGTACGTAATAAAAAAAGGGGGGGGGAGGGCCATTATAACCCAAAACTCAAGGGAAAATTTTAACCAAAAACACCAACACATCTCTTCGCAGATGCCACTCTACTACCACCACTACATACACCACACTAGGTGTGTTATCGAAGGGATATATATATATATATATATATATATATATATATATATATATATATATATATATATATATATATTATATATATATATTATATTGTATATAATATATAAGTATATACTTTATGTAAGGGAGTGTGGAGTCCAGGTCAAATGTATTTCTTAATATTTAATGTTTCACAATTGAGCCAACAAACCTAGAATGGAATTCTTATTCTAAATAGGATAAGATAGTACATTCAGTTATTAATGTTTACTACAGATGTATATTATTTTTTGTTTTTTCATTATTTACTCTTGGGTTTTATATGGGTTTACTAAAGCAGTTTTTCTTTCTTACAGTAGACATTCCCCTGTATTTGTAAATTATAATCCTAATTATAAATTTAGCAACACAGTTCAAAAAGTTTATAAAGCCTAACGAAAGATACTTACTAAAGTATAAATGATGTTAATTCCATGAAATCATTAATGTCGATGTACCCATGAATTTAGGGAACAACACTTATACATTAAGATCCAATTCTCCCAGGTATGTAAATCATGTTTGAACTTCTAAGTCACATTTATTTACCCAAAGTTAGTAATGTTATTCACCATTATTCCCCTTTTGACTTTTGATTACAGTCCCTTCCAAGGTTGATTTTCATCAAGAGCGTCCCCTCTCGACGCATATTCCACAAGACCCCTCACAGACGTACTTATCGTTAGGGTAAGATCGTTTAATTTAATATAATAGTACCTTAATTTAATTTCAATATCTTAATATCTTAAAATTCACTTAAATCACAAATCTAATTATTTCCTGTAATCTTTTTACAGGGTCTTTATTTTTGATTTTTAAAATTGGGTCTTGAGGTCCAGTCAAGACAAGTTTTGTTTTTTGGTTTTGTTTTGAGTCTTCATTATAGACATCGCAGGAATCATCTTTATTCCCAGTCTTTATTCCCAGCCTTAATCATAGGGCGTAATTTGAAGAACTTAACTATAAATCTAGTCATAATCTAGAAAAGTATAAATTAAGTAAACCTTAATTGTAGTAAGTTTTAACCATAATTTACCTTCAAGTCACTAGTGACCATTGTTTATACTTACCTAGTTATTACCTTGTTTCCGTTGAGATTGTTCCACAATTAAATACATTTTTGTAACCGGAACCTTCTCAACTACATCTTAATCTAATACTTATTTAAGGTTAAGGTATATTGTAAAAAACTAAACCAACATACTCTGCAATAGTATTGGCATTATTAGTGGTTAATTGTAAAGGTAAGCTATATACTATTCACCCGGATAACTGAGCGAATGTATTAACATTAACACTCTACTACTTTTGATTGTATATATGTGTTATAAACATGTCTCTTTACTTTCTTTTTACATTCTCAGCCCTTCTACTTTTCACTATTAAAGTGATCTACTTTAGCCAAAACCAGGAGCATTTGGAACAAGGGGTGGTCCTTTTTCCTTATCCTGCATTAAATAAAGCCCGATTAGCCTTTTCTACTTTCCTCCAGGTAATATTACTTTAATTTCTTATTACTTTTCCTTACAGTCTTATATTTTATTACTTCTATATACAATTAATTTTTCATCTGGAGGTCAAGTGACCGTCATGCCCTCGTCACTTGGTCCCATACATAAATACAAAAATACAAAAGTTGGTGCCGAACAGGGACCATTTGTCTTGTTCAGTGCTCTTGCCTTGCACTGGATTGTGATTTTTTAGATCACTTCATCTCCCCCCAATGTCAACTCAAGCACACAGTAATTAAAGACATTATTCTCATATTCTCCTGATGTCTTAAATACTTCGTACATGCGATTTATGGCTTATTCTTATTTCTCAGGCATAAACGAGTCTTTTTGAATTTAATTGAAGTAAAACCCCTTGATATTGTATTAAAACTATATCATTAAAACTAAAATAAAATACTTCATTGTTTTATAGTTGTATTAAAACTATAAACTTAAAATATATGGTATTAAAACTAAAATGGTTGATCAAATAGACACATCAACTGAGCCAGGTCTCCAGAGATCCCTACCACTAATTTGATTGATTTTCCCATCCATGAGGAAACCCTTTTAGATTCAAATAGGGATTTACTCACCTTTAACCATAATTCTCAAAACCATTGTTATTCCCACAATATCGATTCCCAAAATGGTCGTCACCCATCACAATATTCACAGAACTTACATGGTTCTAAACCATCACATCATTCTTCTTACAATATTGAGGATTCATATCGTTTAAATCTTCCATACCTACCACCTAAGTCAAAGTCGTACCCACGTAACACTAAGCATAATTTCCCATTGCACCAAAATTCTTACTCAAGATCAAAAACAAACACAGATATGTACTCAGGTCCCATCATAAAACAAAAAATCGATAGGATGGAAGAAAGCATCTTACACTTGAATTCCTTACTCAAGAATTCACATAATATTAAAGGGGTAGACCCTGGTACATATACACTAGATAATGGTACAAATTTACCTTTATTTAACGGATTTTGAAAGCTTACTGCAACTTCATTATCCCACAGCCTATCACAAATGGTTAAATTTACTCGGCAGACAATTGACGGTCACTTCCTTATGTCGTATCATCTTGCACCAGATGATTAGGGAACTTATTTTCTCTGTTCGAGAGACCTCATCCATGGTATGAGGAGGAGGAGCAGAAAAAGGAAGGATACCTATTTTCATACATTTCAATCTGCCCGCCGTTACAAAAATGAGAGTATTTTTCGTTTGTTTGCCTACAGATTAGAACGTCTGGCTAGTCATGCTCATCATGGTCTAGACATGAGTGGGCACGAATCTCTCCGAACTGCATTTTTATGTAGCCTTCCTTCCAACATAGAACACGGTGTTAGAGAGTACATAAAAATGTACGAGCTCAATAAAAATTGGCGTACTCCCTGGTCCGATATCGTGGGGTATGCTGAATTCCTATACACCCATCATAACAAAGATTTCTCAAATTTCCCATTCACATATCCCCCGAACACAGAACATTCAGTAAAGAAAACTCAAAATACTAATTACCCTTCCAAGGTTTCCACTCAAAATTCTTCTAAAAAGTCACATTCTTCTAAGAACATAACCTATCACAACTCTTCTTTAAACAATCGCGGTGGTCGTCATCCTATTCGCGATCTTTCTCATAAAATTCCCCACATGAAAATAATCGAACTTTTACTTCTAAAAGACCTAACTAAGATTCTTGACCGTAAGACCCTTGTCTGTGATTTTTGCCATAAAATCGGTCATCAGATGCGTGAATGCTACAAATATCTGGAAATTTGTAGCTACTGCAAAAAGAAAGGTCACGTAATCGCTGACTGCAGAACACGTAAAGCTGTTCCAACATCTTTCCCACAGAGAGTTCGCAAGGTTGTTTTCCCTTTTGCGGAGGTCCCCTCACCCAGGGATTGAAGTGTCTCAACACCCTCCACTCTCAACAATGCGCCAAATTCTCGAACTTAACACTCTACTCTAAGTTTCACTGAACATACTCCTAAAAAAGTATATTATGGAAAATCTCTTCCCAAAATGGAACAAGTCCACATCCACGAAACGATGTCCATTGTCACTAGTCATTCTCATTCTCAGGATACTAATTCCAATTTACCTAATCCTAATGTACTAATTCATTTCCTAATACTAATGTAACTTAACCACTGTTTACCTATTGCTATGTTACTAACCCTTGTGTATCTAACACTAATTTACGCTAACCAAGGTTTTACCTACTACTACTTTACCTGACTCTTGTTTTACCTAATACTAATTTTACCTAACTCTTGTACACCTAATCCTACTTTAGTCTACCTTTGGTTACTCAAAAACATATAAGTCCTTTCTCTACCAAAGTAAAGTTACACCAGTGTAAGTATTCCACCGTGAGACAAAGTCAACACAGATTTTTTCATTCTGTTTTTCCATTCATGAAACATGGATCACTCTCACTTACAATTCACACCCAAAGAAACGTCTTCCTTAATTTCTGACTACAGAAACACATAGTGATTGAATGCCTATTCTATAACTTTTAAAGGAAACTACTAAAGAATTACACAGTCATGTAGTACTGTAGCTGTCAATTGTACCAATTTCACCACAAATCAGTTAAAAATATCCGTAGCTTTCGAACCAAATAGTTCTAACTTTGAACAATGTATTGTTGACACTGGTGCCAGTATTAGCTTAATTAGCTATGAGGCCATTCCCCAACAACTTAAACACCTTATAAAACCTTCCAAGGACATCGGAATAAATGCCATCAGCGGCTTAACACATGAACACACTGTCCCGGTAGATTCATACATAGATATTCCATTACACTTCTTTGGATAGTACTTATTTTACTACCCCTATCAATTTCTTAATCATACCCGGAGAAATGATGCTAGCCCCAGTGGTATTGGGAGCGACAGCCCTAAAAGAAAATCATTTACTTCCCGATTTAACAATGCGTAGATTAATCAAACGACTCGGCAACAAATTCGATTGCATAACCAAAGATATGAGTCGGTCTCACACCAATAATGGTCAGAAAATTCCTTTAATTACCTACCCCATGACAAAGATAAATTAACGCAAAAACTGCGTTGTATTCTTAAGTCAAGATTGAAATGTTCTATATATATATATATACAGAGTAAAATATATAGTATGTCTATCCCCTTCTTAAAGGAGAAATTATATAGCCATACATATATTTTCCTCCAAACCTTGACTCATTGTCATGACGATGTTGCAAGGGAGTAGGAGGAGGTCAGTTTCATATTTCAGATGATCTCTCTGGATACCAATGCAGCAGTCATCCGACGTTTTCCATCCGAAGTTCTTCAAAACAACCGAATACATCCGGTAGTAATGTACTAAAAAAATGTAAGGTACCCTTTTCAGTTTTGTATTATTAAGATGTTGTATTATCTAATTGCTCTTAAGCAAAATAAAATTTCCCAAAATTTTGGGGATCGCAATATTAAAAATAATTTTGGTTATAACACCAAATCTAATGTTTAGTTGATATTAAGTGTAATAACAAATTGTAATGTTATTTTATATTTAATTATAAATTCTTATTTACTGATAATCTTCGACAAAAATATTAATAAATGTTAAAGATGTTATCAAATGCCAATTCTAATTTATTGTCATTATGCCATTCTCCACTCCCCTCTCCTAAGACGGTTCTTTACTTTATCCTACTCTTACATGTTCTCTCACACTGCTACTCTGTTCCATAATCAGTTAGTTCCAAATTAATTCTGCTATGGTTCTCGTAAGGTATACACCACCACAATACTAATAGTAAGAACCTACATACTAAATATTCATTCATCACACCGGTTCTCATAAGGAGGTGCGTTCAGGCATTTCAGACACCTGACTCAATATAACGAATCACCTCAATTCTCTACCATGAGTTTAGCCTCTCAGTCATATATATATATATATACGACAGATAAGTAGAGATGAATTTTCAGATCAGGAAGGTGTAGGGTGAGTGTGGGTCAGGTCAAATGTATTTCTTAATATTAGTTTCACAATGTGACCAAAACCTAGAATGGAATTCTTATTCTAAATAGGATAAGATAGTACATTCAGTTATTAATGTTTACTACAGATGTATATTATTTTTTGTTTTTTCATTATTTACTCTTGGTTTTTATATGGGTTTACTAAAGCAGTTTTTCTTTCTTACAGTAGACATTCCCCTGTATTTGTAAATTATAATCCTAATTATAAATTTAGCAACACAGTTCAAAAAGTTTATAAAGCCTAACGAAAGATACTTACTAAAGTATAAATGATGTTAATTCCATGAAATCATTAATGTCGATGTACCCATGAATTTAGGGAACAACACTTATACATTAAGATCCAATTCTCCCAGGTATGTAAATCATGTTTGAACTTCTAAGTCACATTTATTTACCCAAAGTTAGTAATGTTATTCACCATTATTCCCCTTTTGACTTTTGATTACAGTCCCTTCCAAGGTTGATTTTCATCAAGAGCGTCCCCTCTCGACGCATATTCCACAAGACCCCTCACAGACGTACTTATCGTTAGGGTAAGATCGTTTAATTTAATATAATAGTACCTTAATTTAATTTCAATATCTTAATATCTTAAAATTCACTTAAATCACAAATCTAATTATTTCCTGTAATCTTTTTACAGGGTCTTTATTTTTGATTTTTAAAATTGGGTCTTGATCTTCACTCAAGACACTTTTTGTTTTTTGGTTTTGTTTTGAGTCTTCATTATAGACATCGCAGGAATCATCTTTATTCCCAGTCTTTATTCCCAGCCTTAATCATAGGGCGTAATTTGAAGAACTTAACTATAAATCTAGTCATAATCTAGAAAAGTATAAATTAAGTAAACCTTAATTGTAGTAATTATAGTCAAAATCATCCTCTTAATTTTGACTAAGTACCCATAATATCTACCTAGTTCTTAATTACCCTGTTTCCGTTGAGATTGTTCCACAATTAAATACATTTTTGTAACCGGAACCTTCTCAACTACATCTTAATCTAATACTTATTTAAGGTTAAGGTATATTGTAAAAAACTAAACCAACATACTCTGCAATAGTATTGGAGTCTATTCTGGTTTATAATTGTAAAGGTAAAGCTATCCCCTACTTATCCCGGATAACTGAGCGAATGTATTAACATTAACTCTACTACTTTTGATAGTATATATGTGTTAATAAACATGTCTTTTACTTCTTTTTCATTCTCCCCTTCTACTTTTTCAACTATAAGTGATCTACCTTTAGCCACAAACCAGGAGCATTTGGAACAAGCGGGTGGTCCCTTTTTCCTGTATCCTGCCATTAGAATAAAGCCCGATTAGCTTTTCTACATATCTCCTCCAGGTAATATTATTAATTTTTCCTTTTTATCTTTTCTTACACATTTTTATTATTTTTCAATTTAACTTCGATAATCTGAATTTCTTTTTTTCATATTTGAGGCCAAGTGACCTGTCAATGCCTCTTGTTTACTTTTGGTCCTACTACATTAAATACTATTAGAATAATAAAGTGGCGCCCGAACAGGGACCACTTGTCTTGGTTTCGTGCTCTTGGGCTGCACTGGATGTGATTTTGATCAGTTTCCTCATTGTCAACTCACAACACAGTAAATTAAAGATATTATTCTCATAATTCTCCCTGACCGGTTAATATTCTGTTAAGTATATATGAGTATTCTTCTTCCTTAAAGAACGAGGTTTGAAAGAAATTGAAAGAACTCTTTGATATTGTATAAATGTGACATTATTGCAATTTAAAAATATTCATTGCTATAGTTGTAATTAAACTATAACTTAAAATATATGGTTAAATTAAAAAATGGTTGATCAAAAATAGACGCATCAACTGAGCCCGAGTCTCCAGAGATTCCTACCACTAATTTGATTGATTTTCCCATCCATGAGGAAACTACTCTTTTAGATTCAAATAGGGATTTACTCACCTTTAACCATAATTCTCAAAAACATTGTTTCCCCAAGTCATCGATTCCAAAATGGTCGTCCCCCATCTACAATATTCACAGGAAACTTACATGTTCCCTAAACCAATCACATGCATTCTTCTACAATATTGAGGATTCTATCGGTTTAAATTCTTCCTACCTACCACCTAGTCAAAGTCGTACCCACGTCACTTATAGTCTATTTTCTCTCTATTGTACTCAAAATTCTGTTAACTCAAGAACTCGAAAACAAATCACTGTATATTTTACGTCAGTGTCCCCTATCATTAACTAAATAATTCGATAAGATGTGAAGAAGCATCTTACATCTGAATTCCTTTAATCAAAGAATTCACATAATCTTTAAAGGGTAGACCCTTGGTACATATACCATAGATTAATGGTAAAATTTTCTTTACTGTTATTCTGAAAAAGTCATAAATTCATTAAAAATTCAAATACAGGGCCTTTTAGTTCACATATGGTTAATATTTTACTCGGCTACAACTTGCGTCTCTTCCTTAATGTCTATCATCTTGTCACCAAGGATGTTAGGGATTATTTCTCTGTTCGAGAGACCCTCATCCATATGGTATTTGAGAAGGAGGAGAGAATAAAAGGAAGGAATCCCCTATTTCATACATTTCAATCTGCCCGTTCGTTACAAAATTATTGAGAGATTCTGTTTTTTTGCCTCATGCACTAGAAACGTTCTGGTTAGTCATGCCTCATTAAGTGTAACTGAATGCCAGTCAATTAGATCTATATAGTAGACTGCTTTGAAATATAACGTAGAAATAATCGATTCACAAAAATTTGTTCTACTTTTGCTAATTGTCTACTTTGTATAATCCTACAAAGGCCCAATTCTCTCACGTATTTTCTGTTAACGGCCAAGATTATCAACATAATATTTTCTCAATGACCAAAATATATTTACATATCCCCCGAACACAGAACATTCAGTAAAGAAAACTCAAAATACTAATTACCCTTCCAAGGTTTCCACTCAAAATTCTTCTAAAAAGTCACATTCTTCTAAGAACATAACCTATCACAACTCTTCTTTAAACAATCGCGGTGGTCGTCACTCTATTCGCGATCTTTCTCTTAAAAATTCCCCACATGAAAATCGAACTTTTACTCCTAAAAGACCTAACCTAGATTCTGTTGACCGTAAGACCCTTGTCTGTGATTTTTGCCATAAAATCGGTCATCAGATGCGTGAATGCTACAAATATCTGGAAATTTGTAGCTACTGCAAAAAGAAAGGTCACGTAATCGCTGACTGCAGAACACGTAAAGCTGTTCCAACATCTTTCCCACAGAGAGTTCGCAAGGTTGTTTGTCCCTTTTGCGGAGGTCCTCACCCAGGGATGAAGTGTTCTCAACACCCTCCATCTCAACAAATGCCGCCAAATTCTCCGAACATTAACACTCATACTTCTAAGTCTTCCACTGAACATACTCCTAAAAAAGTATATTACGGAAAATCTCTTCCCAAAATGGAACAAAGTCCACATCCACGGAACGAATGTCCATTGTCACCTAGTCATTCTCATTCTCAGGATACTAATTCCAATTTAACCTAATACTAATGTACCTAAACATGTAATTACTAATACTAATGTACTTAACCACTGTTTACCTAATTTCTATGTTACCTAACGCCTTGGTGTATCTAACATGAATTTACACTAAACCACGGTTTACCTACTACTATTTTACCTGACTCTTGTTTACCTCAATACTAATTACCTACTCTTGTACACCTAATCCTAATTTATCTAACCTTTGGTTACCAAAACCATATAGTCCTTCTCTACCAAAGTTAAGTTCACCAGTTGTAAGTATTCCACCTGTAGATAAAGAGACAAGAGACCCATACACAGATTTTCAATTCTGTTTATCTCGATTCATGAACATGGAATCATACACTTAGCAATCACAATCCCAAAGAAACGTCTTCTTCCTTAAATTCTGCTACAGAAACACGTGAAATAAACCAGCACTTCCTATAACTTTTAAAGGAAACTACTAAGAATATCTAACAACAGTCATGTACGCACTGTAGCTGTCAATTGTACCCAATTCCAACCACAAATCAGTTAAAAAATATCCGTTGCTTTCGAACCAATAGTTCTAACTTTGAAACAATGTATTTGTTGACACAAGGAGCCAGTAATTAGCTTAGTTAGCCTTATGAGCCATTCCCCAACAACTTACCACTTTATAAAACTTCCAGGACATCGGAACTGAAATGCCATAGCGGCTTAACACATGAAACACTGTCCGGTAGATTCATACATAGATTATTCCATTACACTTCTTTGATAGTTATTATTCTACTATACTACCCCTATCAATTTCTTAATCATACCCGGAGAAATGATGCTAGCCCAGTGGTATTGGGAGCGACAGCCCTAAAAGCAAATCATTTACTTCCCGATTTAACAATGCGTAGATTAATCAAACGACTCGGCAACAAATTCGATTGCATAACCAAAGATTGAGTCGGTCTCACACCAATATTGGTCAGAAAATTCCTTTAATTACCTACCCCATGACAAAGATAAATTAACGCAAAAACTGCGTTGTATTCTTAAGTCAAGATATAATATTCTCATTTTACGGTATATATAAAAGGAAAGAAAATATATAGTATGTCTATCCCCTTCTTAAAGGAGAAATTATATAGCCATACATATATTTTCCTCCAAACCTTGACTCATTGTCAATGACGATGTTGCAAGGGATTAGGAGGGAGTGAGTCTCATATTTCAGATGATGTCTCTGGATGCCATGCAGCAGTCATCCGACAGGTTTCATTCCGAGTTTTCAAAACAACCGAATACATCCGGTAGTAATGTACTAAAAAAATGTAACTACCTTTTCAGTTTTGTATTATTAAGATGTTGTATTATCTAATTGATCTTAAGCAATAAAATTTTCCCAAAATTTTGGGGATCGCAATATTAAAAATATTTTGGTTACTCCTTAAAAATTAATTTTTTTTTGATATTAAGTGTAATAACAAATTGATAATGTTATTTTATATTCTAAATTATAAAATTTCCTTATTTACTGATAATCTTCCGACGAAAATCTTATATATAGTGTCTATGTGTTATCTCATGCCAAATTACTAATTTTATTGTTTTTGCATTTCCCATCCCCTCTCCTAAGAAGGTTCCTTACTTTTCTACTCCTTACTGTTCTTACTGTATCTGTTCTATCGTAGTTCCAATTAATTGTATGGTTTGTAAGGTATAACTTACTAATAGTAGAACCTACAGAAACTAATATTCATTCTAATGGTTTTAGAGGTGGTTAAGGCATTTAGACACCTGACTCCCAATATACCGAATCACCCTC
>JABUQX010087203.1:0-5000 GCA_015478945.1 Trachelipus rathkii
CCTTGCTTTTTTTTTTTTTTTTACTAAAGAATACCCTGCGGGTATACCTCGCACCGGATGGCAGGAGTCGGGTTCGGCCTTCCGGGGAATCCGGGGTAGGGACTAATTTCTCTGGGGAGTGGCCCCGAACCCCCGCCTTAGTATTTAGTGTCGCGGGGGTTCTCCGCCTCTTCTACGGGGTATGGAAAACGTGCCCCCTGTGTTCCCGTCGGCTCGAGCCCCCTAGTGTGCCGTATAAAGCAAAATTTAATAGAAAGTCTATTTATTTTAACGAGAAACCAATAAAAGGTCTCTAAATAGGCCTTCTAATCATATTACTATAATTATTAACAATAATTTTTTTTATTTTTATTATTTTTTTACATTTTCTATCTGAAATTTTACCAGGATTCCAAAAATGTATTCCTTTTCGCTGTAGCTATTGTAGTTTTTGAGATATAATTTTTTTTTTTTTTTTTTTTTTTTTTTTTTTTTTTTTTTTTTTTTACATTTCCAGGGCAAACTTTGGACCAGCATTCCAGCAATGTATTCCGTTTTACTGTAGCATTAATAGTTTTTTTGATATATATGATAATTTAAATATTATATATATATATATATATATATATATATATATATATATATATATATATATATATATGTATAGTTTATTTTATATATATATATATATATATATATATATATATATATATATATATTTATATATATATATATATATATATATATATATATATATATATATATATATATATATATATATCAGAGCTGGGCGTTGCGCCACCAAGTTGCGCCTATGCGCCTATGCGCCTATGGCGCACTATCAATTCGTAGGCGCAAAGGCGCATAGGCGCAACAATTTTTAAAAAGGCGGACTAAGCAAAGGCGCACAGCCAATTCTGTGCGCCTATAGCCGCGCCTATGAACAGGAACAAAGCATTTTTTTTACCCTTAAAAGTTAGAACTTAGAAGCTTGGCAAACTTGTATCATTCTAAAAACCAGTTATATATATATATATATATATATATATATATATATATAAAAAACATATATATATATATATATATATATATATATATATATATATATATATATATATATATATATATATATATATATATATATATATATATATATATATAACTGTTCAGTAGTTCTTAACTACAAATAAATTGGCAACTATGGCTCTGAAAATTTTCAACTTCTGCAGCGCTCGAGCTGAACCTCCTGGGGGAAAACATGGATCACAAGGACATGGAGGAGGAAAAGGACGTGTAGATATTAGTTTACGGTGTTTTAATTACAAAAATTAATAAGTGTGTTTTTCTTCCTTATAAAAGCATGCTTTTATTATCGCACTAAAGTTTACTTTGCAAATAAATTTAGCGAACATCCACTGGCCGGCGAAAAGTCGCAGGCGCAAAGGCGCATAGGCGCATAGGCGCTAGGCGCATTGATGTGACAAAAATATAGGCGCTAGGCGCACTAGGTCCGGCGGCATAGGCGCATAGGCGCAGGCGCACTCAAAAAAATTATAGGCGCGCCCAGCTCTGTATATATATATATATATATATATATATATATATATATGTATATATATATATATATATATATATATATATATATATATATATATATATATATATATATATATATATATATATCAGAGGTGGGCACTTCCGCTCTTTAGTCCGCTAGTCCGCTAGTCCGCTCCGAGCGGACTACCAGAATAGGTGCGGACTAGCGGAGGTGCGGAGTCGTCAGGAAATTAGCGGACTTGCACGTGCGGATCAAAAAAAGTTTCCGCACCTTTTTAAAAAATGAAAATATAGTTTACTTATTAAGAATTTTTATTGGTTATAATAAAGAAATATAATTTTTATTTTAAGTTTATAACTAATTATACTTTTAGTCTAAGACTTATTGTTTTTAATAATTAAACTTCCAAAAATAATCTCAACCTCCTTAATGGTACCATATATAATAAATAACATTTAAATTGATTTTATAGACTGAATGGCTATTATTACCCTCATCTATAACTTTAATTAATTATATTATTACTATAATAACTAGGCAATATCTAAATCAATTCTGTTTTTTTTTTTTTTTTTTTTTTTTATATATATATATTTTATATATATATATATATATATATATATATATATATATATATATATATATATATATATATATATATATATATATATATATATATATATATATATATATATATATATATATGGGTTTTACACAGAACTGATTAACATATATATATATATATATATATATATATATATATATATATATATATATATATATATATATATATAGAATATATATATATATATATATATATATATATATATATATATATATATATATATATATATATATATATATATATATATATAGCTACCGAGCTGATACGTAGCATTAGCATCGACTCTGCAGGAGTCGAGGCTTTCATGGATTCTACTAAAGTCTTGGACGAAATAGACCTTCTTATGGGTGGACAGGGTGGTCAAAATATTTCAGAAGGAAGGCAGAATGATTTAGGTGAGGACCTTAAATTAGCAATGGACTGCTGGAAGCGAACTAACACCAGTACTCCTCTCACCAAGGACATCTTTCCTTTCAGCATAGGCAGAATTTGTTGAACTTGTTCATAAAATATAATACACCTCTCCCTAGTTCTGCGGCTGTAGAGCGAATATTTAGTATTATTGGTGGGGATATTTTGAGGGCAAAGAGGTCAGCCTTAACTGCTTTTAATTTTGAGCACCTAATCTTTTTGAAAGGTAATATGGATCTCTTTGTCCTTTGAAGACGACATTGAGGAGGAAGTGGAAAATCTTGAGATTTTGTAAATATTCATTCAATTTTTCATATAATATTATAAATAAATTTTTTGTAAGGATATATACTATTTAGTATTTAATATTAAAATCTTTTGTGAAGTCGCACATTATTAGCGAGAGACGTGCGGACGTGCGGACGTGCGGACGTGCGGACTTGCGATAGCGGAGGTTTGATGGTCTGAATAAGTGCGGAGGAGCGCTAGCGGACTACGTTTTCTCGAGGTGCGGAGGTGCGGGACTACCCCTAAATGAGTGGGGTGCCCACCTCTGATATATATATATATATATATATATATATATATATATATATATATATATATATATATATATATATATATATATATATATATATATATATATATATATATATATATATATATATATATATATATATATATATAAACTATTAAAAACGCGAGGTTACTAACTTTATGCGTTTTGGCTTTCGGGGGGTCGCGAGACTTAAAGGAATGAACTCATTAGAGAGTTGTGTGGTGTGAAGAAAGGGGTAAATAAGAGGATAAATGAAAGTAAGTTGAGATGGTTTGGTCATGTGGAAAGGATGGATGATAGTAGGTTGGGTTAAGCGGATGTATAGTGGTGAGTGTGCTGGGAATCGACCGGCTGTGAGACCGAAGAAAAAGGGATTGAGTCATTAAAGGAATGCCTGAGAAGAGAAATGTGAGTTTGGCAGAGGCGAGAAGAAAGGTGCATAATAAGAGTGAATGGCTGGGTTTTGTGATGGGGTATGGTTGTGACCCGTTTGGGTCAAGGGATTAACCCGACATTGACGAGATATCATAGTGAGGGTCCGTCTTGTCTCATGAGCTCTAGGTGGATTTTCTGACTGCGACGAGTTCTCACTAAAAGGTATAAAGGGGCGGTATGGCTGGGCTTTCTGACTTTGCGTCATATTTTCACTATTTTCTCTGATATATATATATATATATATATATATATATATATATATATATATATATATATATATATATATATATATATATATATATATATATATATATATATATATATATATATATATATAGGACATTTATAAGATGTTGACTCCGTTTATACTAGGAAAATTTTCTGTCAGACATTCTAGTATATGATCCTAACAATCAATTTCAGTGGTAACGGACATGATTCAAAAATATATAGGACCTTTTCAGTTTTACGACTCCGTCAGTTTTAATTTTTTTTTTTTTTTAACATATTGCTAGTATATGATACTAACAATGAATTTAAGTGGTAACGGACATGCTTCAAAAGTTCAAAATATTTTAAATAATTTTTTAAAAATATTTTTTTGGGGGTTTTCGCAAGGCGCTGAATACCCAAGGCTAAAACCAAAGATGATAGTGAGCGGAGTCTCTCCGCCTTCCGGGTGAACGACAGGGTAGACTATTTCCCTCCGGGAGAGTCTCCTGAACTCTGCTCTTGGTATTTAGTGTCGTGGGGTTCCTCCTGCCCTCTACGGGTATGGAAAAACGTCCCCTCTGTCCCCGTCGTCAGCTCGAGCTCCCTAATATATATATTTTTTTTTTTTTTTTTACATTTTTGTAATAAGCTTTATACGCTGATTCCAAATATGTAATTGGTTTTTCTGTAAGCGTCGTACTTTTCGAGATATTTCATTTTTGAAAAAATATTTAAAATAAATGTGATTTTTAAAAAATTATTTAAAATATTTCGAACTTTTGAATCATGTCCGTTACCACTGAAATTCATTGTTAGTATCATATAGTAGCAATATATTAAAAAAAAAAAATCAAAACTGACGGAGTCGTAAAACATAACAGGACCTATATTTTGGTTATTATTATTATTATATCCATATTATTATTATTTTTTATTTATTGTTTTTTTTTACTTATTTATTATTATTATTATATTATTATTTTATCTCTTTATATATATATATATATATATATATATATATATATACATATATATAGGCCCTTTTATTTCTCTGTCAATGACATTTTATTTTTCAGAAAGTATTAATGCTTCTAGAAAAGTTATTATTTTTTAAATTTTAGTGTCGCTTGTAACGATAATATATATATATATATATATATATATATATATATATATATATATATATATATATATATATATATATATATATATATATATAT
>JABUQX010087203.1:22500-25000 GCA_015478945.1 Trachelipus rathkii
ATATATATATATATATATATATATATATATATATATATATATATATATATATATATATATATATAAAAAAATCAAAATATATACAAAAAAATAACAATTAAGCATAAAAACAATGACTTAAGTCTTTAGGAAAAAGTTACAGCTTCTCAAAGTTAAAAATTTTCCCATAGGCTTTCTTATAAAAAAATTAGTGGGCCTTGTGCTCGTTTTAGGGCCATCCTAGTTCAGGTTATAAGATTTGTTAAGTATACATAGATTTTCTGTGTATACCTTACAAAACATCATAACCTGAACTAGAGGGCCTGAAATGAGACCTAACCTGGATGGATCAAAAATGAAAAGTATGAGTTTTAACAACTTTGAGAGGCTGTAACTTTTTTCCCTAAAGAGATCGCCACGTTTGGTATTTTTATTCATTATTATTTTTTTAGAGTATATCCTTTGATTTTTATAAAAATCGAGGGTGAAGCCCCTCTGCGTTACTATTCATTATTATTATTATTATTATTATTATTATTTTTGTTATTATTATTATTATTATTATTATTATTATTATTATTATTATTATTATTATTATTATTATTATTATTATTATTATTACATATTATTATTATTATTATTATTATTATTATTATTATTATTATTATTATTATTATTTTATTACTTTACTATAATGCTTAACAGTTTTCCCAAATGTTTGGAGGTGGCGTCAATTGTAGATCATACGACCTACAGTTGTTCATGGAACTGACTAGTTTTCCCAATTCTATGCTATATATATATATATATATATATATATATATATATATATATATATATATATATATATATATATATATATATATATAAGTTATTATTTTTATATATATAGCTATTCATATATTTATATATATAAAAATATATATTTTTATTTAGTTACATATATATATATATATGAACATTTATAAGATGATGACTCCGTTTATAGGGGGAAAATTTTCGATAAGAAAAACAACGAATTTCGAGTATTTTCTTTATTGTGGCAATTTCTATTAAAAAATTATTAGCGTTATTTGCATATATCTATGAATTTTAATATTTATTATTTTTTTTTATATAAAATAAAATGAGTGAATGAGTTCGATAAATCAAGAAATTAAATTAACTCATTTTATTATTATTTTTATTATTTATTATTTTATTATTTATTATTATTACATATTATTATTATTATTATTATTATTATTATTAATATTATTTATTATTATTTATTATTATTTATTATTATTAATATTTAACTTTAACTGCACAACAAATCTTTCAAGTTAAATTATTTTTATTTTTTATTTTCTTTTTATTATAATTTATGGGAGTATTTTTATTTTAAAAACTCCACCACGGACCCGCCAGCATAGCGAAGGGGCACCCGCTTTAGCGGGGAAGTAGATTATATAGCGGGTAGCCTGACTGCAAAATGATAGTACCGGAGAAATATCAAATCAATTATCATCATGGCGTCACTACCAACTTGACGTACATTCATCAATTTTTAATTTAGTAAATAGCCTAAGTTTATTCATTTTATAAGACTTATAGGTGGAAGCAAAAATATATTGCGTACCTTCTTTTCACTTTCTATTAATAATGAATTAAATTACATTTGAAAATCCAGTATTTACTAATGTATTTACCCTAAAATCATAGAAATTATTTTAGATTTTAAATTGATCTTCGTTCCTGTAGTCAACATCTTATATATATATATATATATATATATATATATATATATATATATATATATATATATATATATATATATATATATATATATATATATATATATATATATATATATATATATATATATATATATATATATATATATATATATATAATTATAATAATAATTTTCAGTATTTATTAATAATTTATAAAAATGGGTCAGAAAAAGAGAAGTAAAAGAAAGCAAAATGAGAGAGAGAGAAAAAATAAAAAATATTTTCCCATTTTTCCTGAATCAGAAAATAAAGTTGAAACTGAACCAGAAATAAAAGCTTTCGACTTTCTTAATATTTTAACTCGTGAACATTTACAAGAGATGTTAAAGGAGTTCGGAGATATAAGCTTAAAGCATAATAGGGATTTAGATCCGACTTATGAATACAAATCCTGTCGCGATTTGAAGATGGAAGAAATATCGCGCTTAAAGAAACTGATAATAGAGTTCTCTACCCTCAACAAAAAAGAAAAGAAAAGGGCAGAGGCAATGGAAAAGGATAAGCGTAAAACTAGTTCATCCGCACATAATAAGGAAATCGTTAGTACTGGCAACGAGAAATTTTATATCAAAATGAAATATCAAATGAATTTAGAAAAAATACAAAGTTTTCATAGGTTTAACATTGAATTTTATAAAAAACAACATAGGTACCAGTATGTTGGCCTTAATAAGTTCAGAAATGATCAATGTCCTAGCGTCCCATTTTCTAAAACTATTTTAGAGACTGAAAGATCCTTCAAC
>JABUQX010087203.1:30000-42500 GCA_015478945.1 Trachelipus rathkii
TATATATATATATATATATATTAATGGTAATGGAGGGGGCGGTAAGGCTGGGCTCTTTTTCAGACTTTTTGCCTGCATCTCTCTACTGCTTTTTTTCGATGCATGTCACGCACCTTACTCCCATTCTTGGGAAAATAAAGGAAGATAAAGAAAGAAAGAGAATATATATATATATATATATATATATATATATATATATATATATATATATATATATATATATATATATATATATATATATATATATATATATATATATATACGTTGTATGTATGTTTAAAATTCTGCAATATCCTTTAATATTATTTCAAATAGATTTTTTCCTTCATTTCTTTTACTCCACGCATACTCGCAAATATATGAATCAATCATCTTTATGTTCATTCCTTTTTGTTTTTTAGTTTTATATTTAAAAACACTCCACGTACTTTCCACCGTCATGTTTTGTTCACCAATGCATATTGGATTAATTAGCACAAACCTGTGAAATAAATTAAATTTTATTTTTAACAAAATTGAACTTTCTTAATCTAATGCAATATAACCTAATCTACCCCATAATCTAACCTATGTAACCTTACCTAACCTAATTTAACTTAACCTAACCTAACCTAACCTAACCTAACCTAACCTAACCTAACCTAACCTAACCTAACCTAACCTAACCTAACCTAACCTAACCTAACCTGACTTAATCATAACGTTACATAACGTAACCTAACCTAAGGTAATCAAATTTCAAATTAAAAATAATGATTTATGTTACCTCCCGCAAGTAGTTATTGAATTTAACACACACTGGTTGACAAATATTTAATTCCTCTTTGTTTTAATGTAATGTAATTAAATACCATAAGAAACATAAAGAACAATAATTAAAATATTGAAGAACAATCTTGAACATTTTTTTTAGCACCAATACAGTTAATAATTAAATAAAATTGTTTAAAAAACTTAAAATATAAATAAAAATTAAAAAGAAAAGAATTAAAATTTATCGAGCTTCACCAATACTGTAAATATTGAATAACTTATTTTCTTTTTTACTTTTTCATTATTAACAAAACTTCACCAAAGAACGTAAGAAAAAATTTACATGACCCAGAAAAACTATTGGTAAAGTAAATACAAATTATACACAGTCTTTTAATAAGACCGTAGTTATCTATATAGCATCAGTTTAACTTTAATAACTAATTAAGAACTAGCTAATTAAGCTATATCATTACACACTATTTAAAATCCATATCATCCATATATAAATCCATCAAATCCTCTCTTAAAAACTACCTTATGTTTCAGATTCAGATGGGTAAGTTCGCTCTACCGTGTTTTTTGGTACGTCATTAATTTTATTTCAAGCGTCCCAAGATGAAGCTATTAGATATAAGGCTTTTTTGGCCTCCTAATTATAAAAGAATTTCTCAGAACCCTCGAGAAACAATTTTTCTTTCAGGATAAAGTAAATGTATAAGGAAATGGTTTCCCATCTATTCTTTTCTTGCTTTTAAATTTGATCTTGAAAATTAAAGCAAAATTGATTTTTTTGTTATTTCTTACACGTTTTTAAAAGATACTATTTCGAATATAAGGGTAAAATATTTTGAATGTTTTTTTTTTTTGTGTGTTTATGATAAGAATGAAAAAAATATAATGATGAATATTTTGTACATTTAAATTTCTTTTTGGTCTCTAGCTTCATTCATAATTATTTTGACAAAAATGAAGATGAAAAATATTAAAAAAAAAAATCTCCAATTCTTTTAGCAGAGGTTAATTGCAAACTTTTTTTTTTACAAGAGATAACTTTTTGTTGCTTGCTTCTTTTTGAAGTTCCGCGTCTTCAGAAACGTTCCATTATTCAAGCTCAATCATACTAGTTCTTGCTGACTCACCTAACTTAAGATCTCATTTTCTATTTATGGTAATTTATTGGAAACTGTCAATGACCTGAGATTAAGCTTTTAGAAACTCGCAAATTGCTCTCTATCCTACACTTTTCCACTGACATAAAATGAATCATCTAATATTAAATGGAATCCTGTTTCTATTTCTCTCCGTTATTTGTGTTCTGAAATTGTTTTTTTAGAGTAATCTTACTTTTTTACTTAAGTTATCTTCCTTTATTTTTCCATAAAAGATAGGTTGTCTTCCTGACGCCTACATAAATACAGTGAACTAATATTTGCTTATTTTATCTCCAGCAGGTTAAACCACGAGTATGGATAAAAATATGAAAGTTTCTTAAAATATGTGAAGATATTGGTCATGAAGAGATAGCAAATGATATTATAATATATCATAATTATAACTTTTATATATATATATATATATATATATATATAGTATATTAATATAATATGATATATATTATCATTATAATACTATCTGCTATCCTCGAAATTAAAAGTAGGGTAAACAAGAGAATTTTCAGGAAGGTAATAGAAAACTGCCTCCTCGGGGTCCGAACACTGAAGCCCTGGTTATATCCTTGCCCTTGACGCGAGCTCGTTCTCTTAAAACTGTTCTTGGAATCTAACTTATACTGGTCAGAGGATTCCGCCAGGGTAGAGATCGGAGTAATCGTCGTTTCTCAGTCGCAAACTATGCGTGTTCGATCCTAGAGTATGCAACGTTTTCTTTACGCTTTCGTAAGATATTCTTGTTTACCTATATATATATATATTAATTTATATAATATAATATATATATATAAGATATTATTATTATATAGTAAGTATATAATAGTATAAAATATTATTAATATACTTATACTATATATATATTAAAACCTATAAAAATACGTATATACTATTTTAACGTTCCCTTCCAATTCACTCTTACTTACCTCTCACAAATTAAATACCACGATGACAAGATAGCCGAAAGGAAATTTAGATTTTCTAAAATTCTTAGGAGATAATTTCCTTTTTGAAATAATTGATTGCCCAACAGAGAGAGTACAATAATTTAGACTTATTAAATAGTGAGCATCACAGATTTGAACATTGATAAGACATAGTTTGCAGAGTATTATTGAACCCAATTGAGATAACATGATCACTAGTTAATCATGACATTAAATCCTAATACCATCAACGTTAAAAAACAAAGTATCACTAGAAATTACAACTTATACAAGCAATCCAAGATTTGAGAACTATACATGTTTAATCGAACTTTAAGGCAACTAAGAAGAGATATCATCTCAATTAACGAATTTGGCATATCGAAATACTTAACAGAAAAGACATAATACAACAATACTGTAAAAATACACTAGAATACAATAAAGAAAAAGAAAAAAAGCTATTGTTCCATGAAAAATGAAACGAACTTTACCTAATCAAAAACCAAACGTGGAACCCAATGAAAATTAAAGAATTATTCAAATAAAGAAATGAGGGCTTATAAGCTTTGGGAAGTCTTCATCCCTCAGAATGGAAATCACATAATCAATTTAAGAAGTAATTGATGATCGAAACTCATGAAAATTAATATTGCCGGAGAGTAATAAAATATAATTCCTAAAAAATTATTTAAAATTAGGTCAAGATAACAAAAGATTGCATAAGGGTAGTCAATCTTGACACCACTAAACTGTGCCACAGTGGATTTACAACTTACACATATTATATATAGGCATTCCAAAGTAAAGCCCAATATTTAGATATAGTTTTTTTAACTCTTTCAGTAAGTTGTACGGAAGAAAATCTAATGTTGGACCTGCTACGAAAGCACGTTATGGAGGATTCCATGGCAAACAGCATCTTGAGATATCACATGAGTAATAAAGGTAGAAAATGTTTCACTCTACAAATCAGATAAAAGACTATTAACAAGTAAGAATCACCTGGACTCAGAGTAAATTTTTTATCCCGCATGCATCTAAAACAATGCTGTGAAGATAATATAGTAGACCTACTGACGATGCTCAATGTTAACGTCCTTATTAACAAAGAAAGAGAGTGCATAGAACACCACAGTATCAAACTTTGCTAATATTAAACTCCTATTTACAACATCTAGGGAAATCGTCAAGCTCCCAGATAACTAACAGACCCATTACTAACATCTATAGCTGCACAAACTCTTTGAAAGCAATAACTAAACTCATAATTAGTTATCATCAGCTTGAAGATCATAGGGATTGCTCAATAATCCCCAACTACGTTTATGAAGAAATAGAATCATGCTTAAACAAATTTCACTCGAATTTTTAATGTGGTTATTGACTGATTAAGTAAGGATAACTAAAAATCTTTTGATGTCATTTATATAGACTTTCAAAAGGCATTCGATACTGTCCCCTCATCAAAACGATTGTTGGATAAAGCTAGATCTCGACGTATTCATCAATGTAGACTTTTAAGATTGGTTAAAAACTGGTTATTGTATCGACGAACACACAGATTCTGTCAATTGGGGAGTGGCTCACAGTTGGGCTGTATGTTGTTAGTGGTGTATAGGCAAGATGCGGTTCTGGGTCCAAATACTGTTTATTAAGTATGTAAAGACATATGATGAGAATTTTTTACAGCAATATCTCTAAATTTGAAGATGATATAAAACTCTGGAAATCGCCTAAATTCGTGGAGAAGATTATTACTGATATTCACTTATTCACAGTAGATCACTTTGAATAAGATTGATATAAATTGTGCAAACATGCAACACTGAAGTATTATTATCTCCACAAGGTATATGACTAACAATGCTATACTTTGGTAGTAGTAACAACGAAAATTACCGTAAATAGATGACTCAGATTATCAAAGCTGTCAGTTGAGAAAAGGGATTGGAGTATAGATAAATAAGGTTTTAAAAAATCAAGCAAAACAATTTGCTCGAAAGCTGATAAAAAAACGCAAAATAAGTCTCTAGCCCTTGATTTGCCCAGAAACCTTCGAAATATAAATCTAAAAAAATAAAGTTCTCTTAATGTTTTACATTTAAATAACCATCTCATCTGGAATACGTAGTACAGTTTTGGAGTACATACCTCAAAAGAAATAGAAAAAAGAATGAAAGAATTCAAAGGGCATCAACCAAAATAGTACCTAGTACAGAGCGGGTAATCATGCACAGATGTGATAAGTAAGCTGATGACGCGACATAGCGATCGAAGTCCAATTAGATACGGATGTGCCGACCTCATTTAGAGACAATCGATTAATTAGAGCATGCCTGAAAAATTTATTGTAGCAGATCGTTCAGATAATCTACTTATAATAGAGTTGTATATGAACACAATATTCGATTACAGAGTGTCGAATTCTATTAGATGAGATAGTTTAACTGAGATCGATCATCTGACGACTGAGAATGATAAAGGCATAACAACGTTATCATATATGATCGCATTGACTCAACATCAATTATTACGAAAGATATTTGTCTCTTATTCACATTACACTGATCATTAAGCCAGAAAATAGGAAAGATGACTCTTATCCTTATGAATACTGAGATTCACAATGTGTCGCGAGCAATTGATGTCGACTTTAATCAAGAATTATACAGTAGAATACAAACCATTTAAGGACTATTGAAATACAACTAGAAAGAAGAACACTTTAATTCAACTTGTTTTTTGTACTTTAAATTCAAATACTAAAATAGTAGTAACTACTGAAAATGCATTCGTGAAATAAAATAGACAGCACCCTACAGTGAAGTACATGTAATAAAATGTTTAATTAATAATCATTTCTATAAAACTTGCCAGCATTTCATTCTGTGATGGTCCAGGGGCCTTGCAAAGTATAAGTTCTTACCAAGGTGATTCCATCGGCCTAACAAGAGCAAAAACCGGTTGAAAGTAGATATGGTGTTCATCGCATTAGAAGATTTCTTTTCTAAGACGTGATCTATCGATCACACTGAGTAGGAAAAATGGCTTGAAAAATATCCGATTCTAAAAAGGTGATCTCAATCGAGCTCGCGCCGACTTACCGGCCTTAGTCTTGTATATAAAATATGCTTTGGTGTCACCGTAGAATTCATCAGAACGAAAACTTAAAATGACCGAATTACAATATACTTAATAAAAATAATAAATAACTTGTCATTAGAATAGCTTTGATGTCACCGCATAGAACATTATCTGCTCTAAGACGGTATTTCTATATGATGTCCATAGAGTGTAAAAACAATAAGTAATAATAAATAAAACTGTTAAAACGGATTTTTTTGTTCAATGAGTAACAGAAACATAAATTCCAAAAACCAAAAGAAAAACGATCACACTAAAGAGGAAAAATAAGTCCAAAAGACAAAGAAATTAATTTACTCCATTATAAGTAAAATTACTATGAACTTGGCATAGCATATTCAAAGAACTGGATCATGCGATTCTGAGTGAAGCAAAACTCATACGTCACATTGAAACAGTTGATCATAACCATACCAACACATACTATATACTAACCCTACAAATAACCCGTGCACAGAAATGAGCTACATACAAATCACATGCATGGTAAGTATGAACACGATCTGTTCTAAGTGAGCTTCACAACTACACTCATAACCAGTAACATGTAAAGACAATTTTTAACTATGTAACAGATATTTAAATGATAACTTAATAATCACTATTTTAATTATGCACTATCATAAAAGTTCCGTATCTGATTTTTACAGATGTATCTTAAAATTACTATTTATTCAGCGGTAACTCCTAAATTGTTTAAGATTTTTAACAAAGTACGTTTGTTTTCATCTTTTTTATTACTCTTGCAATTACCCTGAACAAAATAATTCTTCTCTCATCTCAAAATTTCACATATACAAATTTTTTCCCTAATATGATGGGCCACCGTTCTTTTTAAAATTATTTTAAAAGATATTTAAAACTTTTGAATCTGTTCGTTGCCCACTAAATCTCATTGCTAGTATCCATATACTATATCGATATAGTTTAACAATAAAAAAATAATATTTATATAATAAAAACTAAATTATGTATTAGTTTTAAACATAACGTCACAATTTAACAAATTAATCAAATAAACTAAATACGTACAATTGATAAATTGAAACACCAAATAGTATTTAAATATTGAATTAACAAAGTTAATTTTATATAGGACTAGGATAGGGTTCATTGCTATTTGCAGTACATATAATGTATCCATTACGCACACGACACCAGATATATAATAGTATAATATATATATATATATTATAATATATATAATATAATATATTATATACTATATAAAATATATATATTATAATAGTATATATATATAATATAGATATGAAAGAATTAACTTGGTTTAGAACGCCTACGTTCACTTTCCTATTCCTGTGCGTAACTACAATATGAATGCTAATATTAAAGATTTGTAGTAATATTTTGGAAAGGCACAGGCCAATGTCACTCTTATAACAGAAGTGAATCGTCTCTACACACTTAATGACAGTGATGAAGACATATTTACTCATTTATCAACGAAATTGAACATCAAATATAAACTAAGATGATTTTAAAGAGCAGGAATGCGGACTAATAAGACTCATTGAAATGTTCGAGACAAAACAAAGAATTCTCTTCTCTGCTCTTCTTCTCTCTCCTCTCTCCTCTCTCTCTCTCTCCATCTCTCCTCTCTCTCTCTCTCTCACACACACACACACAACAACAACCAACACACATACCACTATACCATACAAACAAGCACAGTACTATGCCAAACAAAGGCTTGTTTCGTGTCTTATACGTTCGTTCCCCTTCATTGTTTGTATGTATCGAAAGAAAATTTAAAATCAATTACTGTTTTGTTATTAAAAGACAATAAGTCGTTTGAAACTTTTTAAACTTTTAGCATAGCAAATTGATTTCCAATGCACATAAATAAACACACGCTGTCATTCCAATTATAAATATATATATATATATATTAATATAATATTAATATATATATATATATAATATTATATAGATATATTATATATATATATAATATATATATATTATCATAGTATATATACGTGCTTTAAGTGCAATTTTATAACCAACCCATCTCTCATCTACTTTACCGGACATAATCCCTTTGCAATCTCATACAAAAGCCTTTGATCTTGACTAAAGTCTTTTAGCACTCTCTCTCTGGCATATTCCATCAAATAATGAGTTTTGCTAACAGCTTCTAATCGTACCTTAGGAATATGCCTAGAGATTTCTGCCCATTGTTTCCCAATTGAGCCATCTAAAACGTTTTCGCTCTGTTGTAACATGCTCAATTTTTTTCTGAAATACTCTTGATGACAGCTCAATGCTGATTAAAGTGCAACACAAACAATATGCAGTTGCCTTCCCAAGTAATTCTTCTATTAACAACCAAGCCCACTTCTATGGCCGGTATAATTGCGGTATTGATCAAGGAAAGGAAGCTGGATATTGTTAAGCGCTATCATATTCCTGAAAGACACGAGTGTCTCTGAGCAAATTTCATTCTAGCCGTGGTGCCAATAGTGGGGACGCTGTTCCCTATGGTCAATTAGGTGCTCAAGAATGATTTTTCCATCTTCCCTATTGTAAGGTAAGGTGATGCAGCCGATTCAATATACTTTTTTCTAAAGCACACTAAATTCATCTTTGGGAGAAGCAAAATATTTTATAATGTTAGTTTATGGTGGCTCGAATTTAACCATTCACACCAATACACTATAAACTGTTATGTTTTCTGAATTACACACCTTTACTAGCAATTTTTACTTGTACTTTGGTCTTATCTAATTTGCCCTTGTCAATCACAATTTCATTGATGTCAATATCAGGTGATTATAGTAGAGTTCTATTCATTAACCATTATAACATAGCATATCGCAGAACTGCGCCAATCTTAAAGAGCATTCTCCCGACAAATCCATTGCATACTGTAATTTCATTAAATTGTAAGATTCCTGTCGCTTAATCTTTCTTGACCTGCCAATCCAATGTTCTTCCGGAATTTAAAATGACGCACATCACTTGTAGTTTTAATATATTTGTCGAATTTATTTGAATTATTAACTATGTGATTTAAACAACAAGAAAAGTAATATTCAAAAGAACTTACCTCCATTTTAATCCTTCATTAGTTCAGTGACTCGCAACGTTGAAACCTGGTAGTCTGCTCAACCTATTTTTGGTAGGTTCTATGGCACGCTGACTTATTGTTTATTCCTTCTTTGATCGTTTGTACAGCGACATTATTCGCGGAAAATAGCTATGTTACCTTCCCTATTTAGACTCTGAATCCGTAGGTAATGCATCTGTCTTCACAGTCAGTACCTTTACAACTAAAAATAATTATTATATATATATATATATATATTATATATTAATATATATATATATATATATATAATTATAATATATATATTATAATATATTATATATATATTATTATATATATTATATATATATATAGGTATACACTTATATTTTTACAACTAAAAATTAAAAGAGGCACAATCAATCACTTTCCTTATTTGAGTTTGATGTAACCCACCTTTGCACATCTGCTTCAGGAATATCGATCACCTATGTGTAAAACTTTTCACATTATTATATGTGACACCATTTTTAAAATTTTCGAGCCTTGATGACTCAAACAGACGATTGATGATCGCTCATGGAAGGAGATTTGGGGAGGAGATACCACGGTAAGATGGAATATGGGGTCAAAACAGCAAGCCGTGCATTACTTCAGGTTTTCTCAAATTTAGCGTGTATGGCTCATTACAATGCGAGTTGCAATACTTTTACATTCGGCATTCATGCAATTCGAAATGGTTAATAAATCTGCTCCGTATAATATTATATTTATATAATAATATATTATATATATATATTATAAATATATTATATATAATATATATATAATATATATAATATATATTATAATTATATATATTATTTAAACATATATATATATTATATATAAATATATAATATATATATATATTAATTATATACATATATATTATATATATATATATGCTATATATAATATATTATATATATTAATATATATATATTATATATATATATAATACGATATATATATATATATTATATATAATTATATATATATATACTATTATATATTATATTATATATAATATAATATATTATATATATTATATATATATTATATAATATACTATATATATTAGGTGGTAGGTTTACACCATTTTCGAATTACCTTTTTACCTACGCATTCACAAATTCGAAAAATGGTGTAAAATCTGCCTACCATAACTATTAATAGTAGTATTTTGATAAATATATATATATTATATACTAACTATAATACTATATATAAATATATATATATATATATATAATTATATATATTATTATATTATCTGATTTATATATATATATTAATAAATTTTAGTATTATATATATATATATATATAATATTATATATTATATTATAATACTATATATATATATATATATATATATTTATTATAATATATAATATATATGATATATACTTATATATATATATAATATATCATATATATATATATATATTATATAATATAGCACTATATATATATATATATATAAATATATATATAATATATATATATATATATATATTGATATATAATATATATATATGATATATAATCAACCTAACCTGGAACCTAAGTTAAATTCTACCTAACCTAACACACCAACCTAAACATAAGCAACCTGAATGTTATCCCTAACATACCCAAACAAAACAATGTAAAAACATAAATTCAATTTTTGAAAGAAATCCACTGCAGATAAACCAGCATTCAACATTACAATAATTTCAGTTTCCACTGCTTTAATAAACAAACTTATTTTGCTTTTAAATAAATCCACTGTGAAGCAGAAAAAATTAAAATTTGTCGCGTGGCCGATTCCGTTGGTGCTTTTCATGTATTGGATTGGCTTTACCATCCTGTGAGATAATAAAATCTTCCATATATAGATTTATATATCTATTATATAGTATATATATATATTTATTATTTTATATAATATATAATATAATATATATATATGTAGATATTTATATTATATATTATATATTAATATATATATATACTATTATTATATATATATAGTATATAATATACATTATATATATAAATATATACATAATATATATATATATATAATATATCATAATATAACTATATATATATATGTATATCATATATATGATAATTAATTATATATATATAAATCTATATAAAGAATTAATTATATTTATTAAATATATATATAGATATATAATTATAATCTATTTAATATATATATATATTAATATATATATAAATATATATATATATAGTATATTTATATAGCTTACTATATATATATATGATATCTATATATTGATACTATATATATATTTAGTATATATATTATATATATATATACAACTATATATATATTATATACTATATATATATACTATATTATAATATCTATATATATATATATATATATATAGTACTATATATATAATATATATTCTGCTTCTCTTCATGAATGGGTGATTATTTCTTTAATACGTATCAACCAACTAACACCCCATACAACTAGCGATAAATGGTGATTTGTAAAAGAGAATAATAATATATTATATAGTATAAGATATAATATATATATATCATAACTATATATATATATATATATGATATAGATAATATATATATACATATATAGTATATATACATATTATATATCTAATTATATTGATATATAATATATATATATGATGATATATATATATAAGTATAATCAAAACTATAATAATAATAATATTATATATATATCTATATATATATTATATTATATATATATATATATATACAATATATATATATATAATAATATATATATATATATATATAATATATATTCATTATAAAATATTATACTATATATATATATATAGATATATATATATATATATATATATATAATATATTATATTCGTCTTTTATTTATATATATCAATATAGTATACTATATAATATACTTAGTAATATAGAAAAAATATAGCACGCCAATATTATTAAACAGGTAATTTTCCACAAGATGCTCAACTTTTAATATTTTATAGACAAAAAAGAAATATTTCTCCTTTGAACAAAATTAAATTAAAAAAGTCAAACATAAAAAAAAAAAGAAAAAATGCTGAAAAGCGATGCGAATTTTTTTCAATTCCAAAACTTACCTTCATTCCTTTGATGCAGTAGTTGATCGTGTCAAACGTTTCTTAGGTTTTTCAAAACTTAGTGTTATCTCTCTTTCCATTTAGTGGAGGTATTTTCGTTTCTTGGATTTGCTTTTAACTTTATGCTGAAATTTATATGAGCAATCATAAACGTTTATAAATGGTCAAAAAGAAAGGAGACATCGATACAATCAAGATACAATGTTATATTGCTTTGAAAATTTCTAAATAATAATAAATTTTTAACAAACGCGCCAATATTCCAATAATTTATA
>JABUQX010087203.1:47500-54845 GCA_015478945.1 Trachelipus rathkii
CTTCATTTTGATATTATGTATTATTATTATTCATTATCTATTTATTATATTATTATATTATATATTATTATATTATTATGATTATTATTATTATATTTATTATTATTATTATTATATTAGATTATATTATTATTATATTATTATTATATTATCTTTATTATTATATTTTTATTATTATTTATTATTATTATTATCTATCCAATATTATTATTTTATATATTATTATATTATTATTATGTATTATTAATTTATGATTATTATTATATTATTATTATTATGATTACTATTATTATTGTCATTATATTATATTATTATTAGATTATTATTATATTATTATTATTATTATTATTATTATGTATTTTATTATTATTTTAATTATTATATATTATATATTATTATTATTATTATTATTATAAATATTATAATTCCATTTAAATTTGAGATAATTCATTAATATTAGTTTTATTAATATTAGCTTATTATTATTATATTAGTATGATTACTATTAGAAATATTGTAATTATTCATTATTATTGATATTATTATTATTATTATATTATAATTATTATTATATTATTATTAGATTAAATTTTTCATTTTTGTAATATAATAATCATAGTTTTTTTTTTTAAAATAAGTATTATTTTTTTATTTTTATTTTGAATTATTATTAGTATATTAATTCTTATTATATATTATATTATTATTAATTATTATTATTATTATTATTATTATTATATATATTATTATTATTATTATTATTATTATATTTTATTATTATATTATTTAATTATTTTGATAATATAATTATTATTATTATAATTACATTATTATTATTATTTAATTATTATTTATTTAATATATTAGCTACCCCCTTAATTATTACATTTTTTATCCATTATTATTATATATATATTATATTATATAATTCGTAATTATTATTACGATTGTATTATGTATTTTATTATTATTATTATTTTATTCATTTTATATTATTAGTTTGATATTATTAATATTATTATTTTATTGTTTTATTATTAATTTGTATATATTATTATTATTATATTATTTTATTATTATATTAATTGTTAATTTTTAGTTCTTTTTATTAAAATACTATTATTTTTTTCTATTTTTGTTATAAATTATTATCTTATTATATTATTATTTTATTATTTTATTATTTTATTGGTTATTATTATTTATTATTATTATATTATTATTTTAGATATTATTATTATTATTATTATTATTATTTTTACTTATTATTATATTGTATTTTTTTATAGTATTATTAATTATTTATTATTATATATTATTTATTATTATTAATTATTAATTTTATCATTGATTATTATTAATATTATTACTTATTATTATCTATTATGAGTATTATTAGTATTATTAATAAATATTATTAATTTATATTCTTATATAATTATTATTATTTATACATTATTATTCATTATATATTATTATTATATTATTATTATTAGTATTATTATTATTTTTTAATTCATTAGTATGTATTAATTATTGCACGTTATAAACCTTTTTGTAACCATTCAAAATTTTGCAAAATGAGGAAATTATTTATTATTTATTTAAAAAAATCATAGTTTGTTAATTTACATTTAAAAATTTATTTATTTAAATTAATTTTATCATCAAAAAAATATTAATATATTTTATTATATGATTATTATCTATTATATATTATCTATTAATATATTAGTATTATTATTATTATATTATTATTATATTATTGATATTATATTATTATTATTATTTATAATATTTATTTATTATTATATTATTATTTTATTATTATGATTATATTATCATTGATATATTATTATTACTTATATGATTTTAATTTCAAGTGTCATCATTCTTATTTTATCATTATCATTTGTATTATTATATTATATATTAATTATATTATTATTATATTATATATTTTACTTTATTAGTATTGATTTATAATATTATTATATTATGTATTATTATTATTATTATTAATTATGATTATTTTATTATTATTATTATTATTATTATTATATTATAAATCAAATTATTATTATGTTTAATTATAAATTATTAATAAATTATTATTTTATATTAACAAGTATTCTATTAAACTAATTATTATTATCTATTAATTATTATATTATTTATTATTATATATTACTCAGATATTGGAATCTAAAAGTCTCTTGAAAGCACAAAAATTTAGTGACATTAGAGGTTATTTTATTTTAATTCTATTTTTTATTTTTTATTTATTATTATCACATATATTTTCAATAAAAATATTTTATATGTGATTATAATTATTCTTTTTCATTGTTCTTTAGTATAAGCCAATTATTATTATTTTGAATTATTGTTAATTTGATTATAACTGACGCCGTAAATTACAAAGAGTGTCACTTCAGGATTTAGAACCAGCAATAAGTATGGCATTTTGTGGACAGGGCAAAAAAATTATGTTTTTAATTTATTAATTAATGGAGTGGCAACATGTAGAAGTATATAATTATCCGATGATTCAAAGTGAACTTATTAATTTGCGAGGAATTCTCATAAAAAAAAGATAGAATATTATCTAGGTGATACAAGAAAGTATGATCCTGGTAAAACTGGTACCCATAAATGTTATATGAAAAAATTGTTGATATGTGGAAGGAAAAGGTAAGTAAAAGTCTCAAATAGATTAAAGTGATGAAGTTATGTGATCAAATGCATATAAATGTCTTATGAATGCAAAACAATAAGGTGTACATGCAACGTTTGATGGAAGGAGCGGTTAGGAAACACCAGTCATGAAATGATTAGTCCCGAATCGGTCATTAGTGGTACTTATCGCATATTGCACTATGCACAAGAGTTCACATTATTATTAAGAAAGCCATTATACAATATATTAATGAATCAAATAGTTCGTTATTATTCCCCTCTTTTCACTGCAGATTATTAATTTAATATATTTATTAATGTAATAATATTTAATTTATAATTAATGATAATTAATATTATAATTAATTTTAGTAATATTACTAATTATATTATAATTATATATTTATAACATTTAATTATAATTATTAATTATATTATTTATATTATATTAATATATTATTATTCTTATATTTAAATATTTTAATATTATATATATATAATTATCATAATTTTTATTCATAATTATTTAATTCATTTTATTTAATTTTTTGGTATTATTTATAATTCATATTTAATATTTTATATTAAGTATATATATATTTTAATTTATTATAATTATATTATTATATTGATTAAATTATTCATTTATTATTTAATTTATGATTAATTTTATTAGATTATTTTAATTATCTCCGTCTAATACGTATTATATTATAATTAATTATATTTATTTATATCAATTATTATTATTATTTAATTAATTATTATTATTATATTATTTATAATTATATTAAATTTAATTATTATAAATTATTATAAAATTATTCATTATTATTTATTATTATTTTATTATTATAGTATACTATCCCTTTAAGTAATTTAATTAATTATCATGTATTATTTATTAATTTATATATATATGAATATTATCATATTAGTATTTATTATTTATTATTTATTTATTATAAATTATATATTAATTATAATATAATATATTTTATAATTAATTAATATCTAATTTAATTTAATTTTAATTTATATTAAGTGTCTGAGTATTTTTATTACTGTGAAGCGTAGTGTATTATTTTTTTGCATCCGCACCGCAACCGCACCGCACCGAAATTGATTCGTATTTTTTTGCACCTAAGCACTCCCAATACTGCAGTCAACTCGTACCACGATTATTCTTATTATTACCTCTACCAACCCTCGGAGTACACAGACCAAATATAAATTTACATAAATCTTCTTATATTATTATTTTAGGCATGCGTCACTCGCATCAGTCCACACTGCCAACTCCGACAGTATGCTGGACCACAGTCGCACCGCAACTATCGTCAACCAAAATATTTTATTCGTAGTAGAAAATATCGGTCTCACAATGCACCGATGAATATATTATTATTTTTAATTATTATTAATTAATTATTAATTAATTATTTTTATATATTATTTATTATTTATTATATATATTATTATTATTATTATATTATATATATGAATTATTAAATATATTATATTATTGAATTATTATTATTATAGTTATAATTTAATATTATTATTATTATATTAATTATTTAATGATTATATTAGTATGATATATAAATTGTATATGTTTAATATTGTTATATAATTTAATATAATTATTAGTTATATAATATTTAATCTTAATTTAATTTATTTATCTTATATTATATTAGATTATAATATTTAATATTCATTATTATATTATTTTATTATTTATGATTATATTATAAATTAATTACTATTTATATAATTTATTAATTATATTTAATTATATTAAAATATCTATATTATAAATTATTTGATATTAATAATATTATTTTATATGATAATTTACGATAAATTATATTTATAATTCATATAATTTATTCATATATTATTGATTTTAATTAGAATTCTTTAATAAATTTTTATATATTATATATTATAATTATTAATATATATTATTACCTTAATTATTATTATTTAATTATTATTTATATATTATTTTTTTTAATAATATTAATTATAATTATTAATTTATTTATTATTACTTATATTAATTAATTAGATTAATATTTAAATATTATATTAGATTATTTATTATTTATTATTATATTGATTTTATTGTAATTAATTAATTCCACTACTTATCTTTTATATATACTTTTACCTATATTAATTTTAATTTTTAATTCCACATGCTTCTATTTATAATTCTTATTATTATATATTATCATTATTATTTTATAATATAGTAATTATTAATTATTATTATTGATAGTATAATTTTAAATTTATTATTATATATTATATTTTGAATTAGAAGGAGTGGAATAATAAAACAGCTCCTGATAGACGAATTGTATGATATTGATTATTTTATCAGGTTGTGATTTCTTAGTTAAATCTGGGAATAAAAGTATGTGTTAAGGACTCATAGTAACTACATTCATATTCCCATGGCAATATAGACATCAGCTAGTAAGTACCTCAATTTAATTTGTTACTTACTCCTATTGTGATTCTATCATTATGCCATCATCATATAATTCTCTTAGTATTACAACTGGAGTAAGCTAGTGACTATACCAAACTCACACCTATTAAAATGTACCAATATTATCAGATTCAAAGCACTTAGCTCTAAATAAAAGAAAATAAAAATATGAAGTATATGAAATATAGGCAGTCATCGCAGGATATTTTAGTCTCGGATGAAGGTATAGATCCATATATAAATCGGTGTGGAGCTTACACAAGAGAAATAATAACATTCATGAAAAATTACTCCCCATATTACTAACCTCAACATCTTACCCTCGCTTCTCCACCACGTATTTGCATTATTGTGCGGAGAATAATTGACGCGCGTAACCTCTCGCACAGATTTTGCTGAAAGATAGTCGCTATTTTTCCGCCATCACAAGATGTGGCTGCCGTCACTGTGATCTGCCAAAATATTTTCTTTCTTTTTCTCAAATAATGAATCTATTATATATATTGTGTTTAACAAATTTTTAATGTTTTTCCTTCAGACCGCCTTTACCATTTGTCTTAAGATAATAAAAATGAATTTTTCCTTTGGCTAGAATATCGACTTCTCGGTTTATTTGCAAAACTCTAATAAACCTTTTTGACATTTTTTTTATCCTCCTTTTATTTTATTATTAATTTGATTCAGATGCACCCTCTGATACTATATATCTCATCACTCACTATTGCTAGACTTCAAGCCTTATTAACTGTAAAGAGTTTGTTTGTGAAGCCTACTGAAAATTCAATGCTATCATAACGTTCTGCATAGATCGTTTAAAGTAGCACTAACTATATACTACGTTATTGCAAATTTTTATTAACACTTTATCATGAATTATTGCTATTAAATCATCACAATAATCCTTAATATAAATACTATAGTTGATACCTTGCACAATAATTTAAAAAAATTAAATGTATTTTTCTTCATAGGTGTTAATAACAAATATTCAAAATTATTTCCTATCTTTTCAATCGATGTATTAGTTATTATGCTGTTATAGTATTATATTATATTCTTCTCGATACTTATATTTTATAAGTAAACCTTCTTCCATGACAATTCGTTATGAATGAAAAAAGTGTAAAAGAATAACTAACACTGATAACAGATCTGAAAATTTCTAATTCCATTACTATATATATGTGATGCTTTTTTGTTTTTCATCATGTAACAGCAATTACTTTCCTGTTTTTTCTGGCACGAAAAAAAAAAATTGGATGATATAATTCTACCCTCCCAAAACTTTTGTACTTATTAGTGACTCAGTTACATTTCTCGCTACACAAAAAATTTTCAGCCATAGAACCTACCGCAGTTCGCTGCTTACGTCCTCACATAGATATGTATGCATTATTCAAGACATCGATGTTTTGTGGTCCCGGTGTCTTTGATTTATGAGTTAGGTGTTTTCAGAGCCAGCCGAAGGACAAGTCGATGGAAAAGAGAATATATGCGTACTTAATAAGTTCATAAACATTCCATTCTCTTCTCTCCTTCTTTTACATTTTCGTTCTGTAATAATCAATATGCGATCCTCTATGAATCGAGTGATTGCGTGTCAAGCAGGGTCTCCCTCACCTATACGAGTCTGCCGAGAGGGTTGCTGTCGTTTATTCATTCTCAAGAATAAAAGGCATAGAAAAGACATGATGTAACAATGGTAATGCTACGACAAGATACACTCGCCGAATGTGCATGGCGCCAGATATATACCATGATTACGGCCCAATTCGAAAAACAACGCATCAAAAACCCAAACATTTAAAATATTTGCGATGCAGCCCAGAAAGACAGAGTTCCCTAACTCGATATCTCTGATACGTCTTTATGATGAATAGACATCACACAACACCTCATTTATATATCCTTTGTATATACATAAAAGCATTTTCTATTGATTAATTACGCTGATGATGAGTGCCCTAGGTCATTCCTCGATTTAGATCTTAAATTCTGTGTTTTATTTCTCTGCGGTGACATTCTGTTTTTAATGGACATATTTTAAAAGGGCGGTATTTCCCCGTTTTGATTCCAATTATCTTCATACACATTCTGTTTTCATTTGTTCTATCTCTTCATCCTTCATCTCCAGACAGGAATATCTCGTTCCTCTTTTTT
>JABUQX010087204.1:0-2500 GCA_015478945.1 Trachelipus rathkii
AGAGAAGATATATAATAATATATATATTATTATATATTATATATATATATATACTATATTATAATATATATATATATATATATATATATATATATTATATATATATATATATATAATAATATATTATATATATATAATATTAGTATAATATATTATTATATTTTCTTTCTTTCTTCTTTTACTTCGCTCTTTGCCACCTGCGGGTAAGGTGGCGTGTCATGGCATCGGACAAAGAAAGCAGTAGAAGAAATATGACAAAAGTCGAAGGAAAACCCAGCCTTACCGCCCCTCTGTCCATTAATATAGTGAGAACTCGTCACGACAGAAAATCTCCATAGAGCTTCATGGACCCGACGGACCCCTCACTATGGTAAATCGTCCAGTGTAAGGGTTCATCCCTATGTCCATGGTGGGCCACAAACACAAATACCCCATACCCAAAACCCGCCATTCTCTCCTATCATGCACCTTTATTCTCGCCTCTGCCAAAAACTCACAATTTCTCTCCTTGCAGACACTTCATCACCAGACTCAATCACCTTTCTCTCGTCTCCCCAGCCGGTCGGTTCCACACACTCTCCACTATACATTCCGCTTAACCAACCGACATCATCCATCTTTCCACACTGACCAAACCATCTCAACATACTTTCAATTATTCTCTCATTATTACCCCTTTCTCTACACCACACAACTCTCTATACGTTCATTCTCATTTTTAATTCTTCTCACACCTAGCATGCCCTAAGATTGTCCATCTGAACACATTGACACTTATTAGATCTATACTTCTATTCCAGACCATAGTCTCGTACTAACTCCTCTGCGGTGCAATACACAAGGTAAAGGGTAACATATGGCCTCTCATGTTAAGACTTACTGCGCCTCAAGACTTAAGTCCTTTAACATTCACCAACGATTTAATTGGACCAGCAACCTTCCTGCCATTCACACTTTCCTACTACACTCTGATCAATCCGTTCCCTTCTCATCCACAACATCCCTAAATATTTAAACTCAGACACTTGCTCCAGCTGCTCATGATCTATCATAACTTCACACTGAGGACCATCCTCACCTCACAACCATATAACCTTACTCTTATCTACGTTTACTTTCAACACCCTCCTTTTACACATCCCCCCTGCAAATCTCTCTAACCAATCCTCTCTAACTCTCTTCAGATTTGCCGCCACCAGAACCAAATCATCCGCATATTAATAGGTAGGGTGCTAGCCCTCCCCACTCATCTCCATCTTGCTCCATTCAATTCTAACACCATTCCTTCCTGCCATCCCCCACCGCGAAATATCTTTCATGATACCTCATCCATATACCATTGAGAATACCAAGGTACGAACATAACACACCCCTGTCTCACTCCGCTATCTTTAATCCTAAAACCAATCACCATTGACACCTTTATTCTTACACCGCTTCACTATCCTCCATACATACTTTTGATTCCATTCAGAAGCCTACGACCAACACCATATATCACTATTACCTGCCATAAAGCTTCCCTATTAAACTCTATCATACGCCTGTTGTAAATCCATAAAAAGACCTAAATATTACATTTATTCTCTTCTCCCTCAATTTTTCCAATCATTTGTTTCAATGTAAAAGATTGTGATCCACAACATCCTCTACCAGACTCCTAACGCACCTTGTTTCTTGCACCAACCAGATCCCTCAGTCTCGACGCACTATTCTCAAACCAAAATACCCGCATAATACCTTCCTACAACACTCAATAACTTATTCCCTACTAATTTCTACAGTTCCCCTTTTCTTCCCTTACCCTTATATTAAGGTACTATTACAGCTCTCCTCCAATCCCTTGGCACTAATACCCTCCATAAACGCTTTATTACAATAACAACTTCCAAATCCAACGAATCACCATCTCGCCTCCGCTCTTGACCATTTCACCAAAAATTTCATCTATACCTGCAGATTTACCATTCTCAACTTTCTCCACTCTACCCATTACCTCCTTCTTCACTAATAACCTCATCCCCAAAATACCTATTCCTTCTTGCACCAACAAAACCACACACAATTCACTAACCCCTCATCATTACTGTTAATATTGTGAAGATTTTCGAAGTGTTCTTTCCACACTCCCTCACATCCATTTCATCAGTTACAAAAAGCACCAATCCCTATTCATATATTCTAAGCAGATTCCCGCTTTTCTCATTCTTAACTTCTCGCGCTTCCTTCCAGAAGAGCTTTCCTATTCCTTGTTATGTTCCCTCTTCATGCCTCCTTCCAGAACTGTTCATTTTACCATACATTGTTTTCTCCTACGTATGCTCCTTTAGCATTTCTTTTTTCCTCATTATATAATTCCAAAGCATCTTTCCTTTGAAACTTCATCATTTGTCTTTAGTACATCCAACCACGCTTCTCTTTTTTACCTTAACCGCTTTCATCACTCTTTCATTCCACCATTCGCTGTTATAACTAAATTCTTACTTACCTACACTTTAGA
>JABUQX010087204.1:7500-32626 GCA_015478945.1 Trachelipus rathkii
AGTCAAAAACTTGAATCATCTCAGAATTGCTTCAAATTTGGTGTGTGAATAAGGATTAGTAAAAAAAAAAAAAAATTTAACTCATTAGGTCAACTGGGTCAAAAGTTATGATGCTAAAAGTTTGAGTACTTGTTTTTGGGTGCCTCCTCCCCTACAACTCTTTAATATATTTTCTCAAAATTGGTGTAAAAACATGAGGTTTTTTTTATTTTAAAGAGAGAGAATAGCTCTAAGATATTTATATTTAAAAGCTTTAAGTGCTAAAATAAAAAAAGTTATAGGCATTTAAACATTTGGGAATAGCACCCCCACTTAAAGAAGGGTTATGCAAAAGGAAAAAAAGAAAAAAAAAATTTAAAAAACATATTCCATTATCCTTGTCAACTAAAGACAGAAACTTCCTTGCACCGTTTGTAAGAACAACATATAACAATAAAATGAAATCACCATCAAACAGAGCATCCTGGGTGAGGTTAAATTTGGATATTGATTTGATTCACATATTATTTCTCCATGTGCCATAGTTTCAACCGAAAATCATTAACCTTAACTATTATTCATAAAGTATTTCCATCATTTTTCTGATGGAATTCAACTTAATAACCTAAACGATCAAAATAAAGGGTAACCAAATATAAAAAGATCCAGAGCTTTATAAAGAAAATTTGTGCATGTTATAGGCAGCCACTTGAAAGGTCCTTCCCTCTAATAGATCATGGTCCCCTCATATTTGAAGAGTAAATCGGCCTGTACTAAATTTATAATTAATTTAAGATATGTTGATAAACAAAATTATAATGTTTAAAAGAAACAATATTGCTCAATTTTTAAGCCAGTATTTTAACAGAATAAATTTCTTTCAGAGCTGAGAAACTTATGAAAAATGACTTAAGGAAGAAAATTTCACAAGACTAAATTACATATTCTGGACGCAAAAGATTTATACATTTTCTGAAGGCAAGTTTTTCTAATTAAATTACGGTTTATTTTTTATACTTCTATAATAAAATTTTTGAAGAGGAAAGCTTTATTCAAACATCTTTAGTAAAGCTTAACTGTTTAAGGAATCGAGGGTTTGACAAAATGAAAACGCAATATGGTAGAAAAGTATTTGGAGGTATCAGATATCTGATTCCAGACATTTTTAATGTAGCTTTAAATTGTCACGGTTGGAGATCGTCCAATAGAAAATTTATTGTTGAAGATAATAAAACTACCTGATTTCAAAAACATTCAAATGGAAAATACGGTATGTTAGCAAAGGTAATATATGAAAATTAACTATGGCTGGGATTTGTTGAAGATATATCCGTAGGAAATGAAGATGCAAAAATTAAATTTTTGCATAAGTTAAGTTCAAATATTTATTACTTCAATATAGTAGATCTATGTTAGGTACTAACAACAAATATATATTTTCAAAAAAGGTAAATTCAGAAGGCCAATTGATGAGCTAAAAAATTCCAGGAAATAAATTTAGTGTTTATATAATAATTAATATATTAATATTAATATACCGTATATATTAGCTATATATTAATATTATATTTGCCAATTAATTAACTCCTCAAAATAGACAAAAAATCAGTTTACCAACTTCTATTTGGACTTCATTAATTTAATAAAGGATTCAAAACCACATTTTTTTCATTTAAAACAGAAATAATGGAATATGTTACTTAAAAAAAAAAACATATCTTTTCTTTGCAACCCTTTCCTTAAGGAGTAGGCGGTGGCTAGCCCCCCACAAATGTTTTTTTAACACCTGTAACTTTTTTTATTTTAGCACTTAAGAGTTCAAAATTATAAATATCTTGAAGAGCTATTCTTTTCTCTTTAAAATGAAAAAGCTGCATGTTTTTAATGTTAATTTTGAGAGAAGATATGGTCTGAAGATAAATGTATAGTGGGGCACCCAAAATGCAAAGTTACCCAAAACTTTTTGGGCATCAACATCAACTTTTAAACAATGAAAAAATTTGGCCATTTTCTTCTTATTGAGCCTGAACTCTAATTAGGCAACACCAAATTTGAAGCAGATTATGAATGGTTTGGGTTTGAAAATTGCATTTTTTTATGTATGACAGCATGGCATGCACCCTTTCATAAGAACATCAGATAGCTACATGTAACTATAATGCAACTTAAAAATATAATATAATAATTAAAAGCTTAAAAATGCCTATGTTTGACTGTAACTATTATTTAATTATGTTTAAAACTACATGCTAAAAACAACATTAGCTTCAATTTGAAATATGGCCTAATAATAATAATAATAATAATAATAATAATAATAATAATAATAATAATAATAATAATAATAATAATAATAATCTAACCAAAAATTCTATAAAAATGAATTGATTTACTAGCCTATAATTTAAAGTAAAACTTTAATGCCTTCCTGCAACCACTAGTTTTGGTGTTAAATCAGGCAGCACAACCACTATCCGACACTTTCAGCTTCATTTGAAGCATCATCTGAACATGACTTAATACTTAAATCTAAATTTTTCAAAGGTACAATTCCAGTTTCAAAACTAGTAGACATATGTGAATAATCTAAAGGTAGTATATTATCATTATTTTTAGTTTTTAACTTCATTTTTTTATAAATTCACTAAATTTCCACTGAAACAATTGTTAATAAAGTTTTATCATCATAAGTACCTAAAAATTAATATACGGGTATATTATATATATATATATATATATATATTAGGGTGTACTATATATATATATATATATAGTATATATATATATATTATATATATATATATATATATATATCTATATATTATATATATACGGTATATATATCATATATATTATATTATATATATATATATATATATAAATATAATATTATATATATATATATATATATAGGGGTGTACCAGAACTGAAATTTTCAGGTTTCCAGCTAGAACCGGCAATTAGCTCGGAATCAAAAAAATTCCGGCCGGAACCGGAATTTCTTATGAACTTTCTTTTAACTATAAAGAAATATAAAAAAAAAATTTTTTATATAATTTTCAACATAATCTTTTATTAAGTACAACGCCACTTCATGAACATATGGAAAAATCATCAAATTGAAGAGAAATATCTGGGAAGTCTAAAAATTTTAAATAGTAACAGGGGAGTCTTGTTAAATTTTCTAAGAACAGGGAAAGACCACAAAAGAGTAAAAGATCCAATGCGTGAGATAAGTGAGTTTTGCAGGAGAGTTTCTCCCCAAAAAGATTTTGGCTATCAACTGAACCCAAATTCCAGCAAATGATGAATTTTATGTTGCAAATGAGTAAACCAACCAACTCAAATTCAGTGAAGGAAAAAACACTACATGAGGTACTAATGGCCATCTTCACCAAAAATATCTTATTCCTAGTAGAAAATATTTTGTAAGAGATTTTACCAACTTCACATACAGGAATTATGATCAGCAGTATTCGAGAAGTTATCGAAGGCTGATCAGATATCATTTACTGCAGATATATAGAGAGCTAAATAATTCAAACGAGTCATTTATTTTTCTTTGACTGCACTCTGGCTTACCAGCGAGTTTAAAAAAATTAAAAGTATTTGCCAGGTTCTCATTCCTGGATTAAAATCACTATGAGTTTTTGAAATTAGATGAAATAATTTTGGAAATTCCTCCTAAAGAAATCATTTGATCCTTCGACGATGAGACAATATAAACATTATAATTGTATCTTTTTTTTCAGGATGAAAAAATTTTTTTTTTTTTTTTTGTTCTTAAAATTTAATTTGTTATTAAAGATGCCTTATTTTCTAAAAGAACAGTGTGATTTAATAAAATGTAGGAATATTTGTACACATTTCAATCATTCCAGTTTTTAAGCTGTTATGAACTTAAAATACAAAGAGACTTGGATCTACATCTTGCAAGCCCACTTATGCCAATTCAAGATGTTAATACAAGGTGGAAGAGCACATATTTGATTCTAGAAAGTATTGAATGTTTGAAAATACCTCTGCAATGTTTTTATATTATAGATACAATCAATTCACTAAGCTTTGCGGGCGAAATATTTTATATACATGGCGGAAAAAATTTCTAAAGAGTTTTTGCACCATTTTCATGGTTATAGAAACTACAGAAGGCAAAATCAATTAATATCATCAATTATTCTCCATATTTGAGCTCTCCAGCATATCTCTCAAACTCTGAGGATGACAGCAGAGTTCAGACTTTAAAAGAAAAGAAGAGCTGAAGAAGGCATTAAGGTTTGGATTTATGAATAAAACGGAAGAGGAAGAAAAAGTATCAATAGACATATATCAAAGCAAGATAATTGTTTTAAGTACTGTAGTAGACCCAAGATACAAACTGATTTTATTTTCTAATGAAATAAGAGAATTGAGTAGAAAATGGATGCTTGAAGAAATATGCAAATAATTAAAGGTAGAAAGTGATAATAGTAGTAGCAGTACAGAAGAAGGTTCAGACGATGAGTCATCCATCCATTTTCAGAAACTAGCATTATCTACAATAAACTTAAAATTTGCCGAGTACCTCAAAATCATAAGGAGCATTAAGAAAAGAAATTACTGCAAAGTTACTTAGCTTTTATAAGTTTAAAGAAAGTGAAAGTGACAGCAAGTCAGTTAGTGTAAAAAGGAAAAAAAATCAGTGGCCCTAAAAAAGATGAAATTCTTAAAGAAATTGAATTTTTTTTTTACTAGAGAATCAATTTTTAAATCTGGGAAAAAAGAATTACTTAATTGGTGGAAAGTAAACAAAGCTAAATTCCCAAATATAGCAGTACTAGCCAAAAAATTACTCTCCATTCCAGTCTCCCCCATATATTCAGAGAAATTATTTTCATTTTCAGAAACAGGAAATATATTTGAGGGAAAACGTTTAAAAACCGCCCAATACTGGTAAAAGTTTTTTTTACCTTAAAAGTGTTCAAAAGTGTTTAAGGAAAGTTCAGTAAATTAGTAATTCCGGTTCCGGCTGGAATTTTGAAAAATTCCGGCTGGAACCGGAAAAAAATTTCAAATTCCGGTACACCCTAATATATATATAATATATATATATATATATCCATATATATATATATTATATATATTATATATATATATTATATATATAATATAATATATATATATATCTATACGTCGGGCGGGTGACCGGGCCCACCCTTTAGTAGGGGTGATTCGGTCCACTCTAAAAATAAAATAATAATTAAAAAAAAAAAAATTTTCGCTCATTTAATAGCCACGCGGTAGTAACTCACTAAAGTTTTTATTTAGATCATCTTTAATTCTAGAATAGTTTTTATATTTTTAAAAAATGTTGGAAATTAGTACAAAATTTCCTTCAATAGAATTTCACTTTTGAAATATGAATTTTCTTTAACTTCGTTATAAAATGAAAATTGGGGATGGATTTTAATTATTTTTTTTTCATTTGTATACACCCGAGTATGTTAGCTTTAAACTGGCAAAGTAAATTTTTTGATCCCAACAGAATTAGTGGCAAAATCATGGGGCATAACTTGGTCCGATTCACCCCCCCGTAAAAATTGATGGAGGGGTGACTCGGACCACCATTGTTTTTCGTATTTTACGTATTATTGACATTTTTATTACGTATATTAATTTAAATATAATAAAAAGTTACTTATATTAAGGGAAATTTTTTAAAAAAAATGAAATTTTAATAAAAAAAACGAATTCAAAAAAGTGTCAAAATTTTTGAGTGGAGAGGGGTGAATCGGACCACCTTATTTTTTTTCTTATTTTATTTATCATTATTGACATTTTTATTACTTATTACGAATTTTAATATGATAAATAATTATTATATTAAGTAAAAATTAAAATATAAATTGAATTATAACGTAAAAGACGAATTTAAACAGATGGTCTGAGTCACCCCTCAATGGTGGTCCGCTTCACCCCTCCACAGTCAGGCTGAAGGAGCTTTATTAAAACTTTTAATAAAACTTTTATTTATTAGAATTACATTATTATTTTTTTGTGTGCTTATGACCGACTATAAGGGCCTTGATTTTAAAAAAAAAAAAAATCCCAAAAGTGCATTAGGGGAGAGTCGGGAGACCAAGTTATGCCTAAGGTGGTCCGAGTCACCCCACCCGACGCTATATATATATATATATATGGTAAAATTCAATCTTTCGTCTGAGCTTCGATATTCGATATATCGAACTATATCGATATATCGAGTATTGGATATATCGATATAATTCGATATATATATATATATATATATATATATATATATAATGTATTATATTAATAATAATATATTATATATTATATTATAATATATATATATATATATATATATATATATATATAATAATGAAGTGGTGTAGCCTGGTTCTGAAAAAGGAAGATTATTAGGTAAGAAAGTGAAAAACCAACTCACCAAATCTGCTCTTTAATCAGGGGTGCTTCTATGTGCATGCAATGGACAGAAATGCCCAAGGTCACCAAAGCACTCTCTAACTAGACACTGCCTCTTCAACTAATGAAAACTACGCCTCAGAAGTGGGTCGTATTTCTCTGCTCACTGAAAAATAAAACACAAGCAAGCAAGGTGCAAAACCAAGCACATTCAGGCATAAACAAAGAAAAATGAGATACTCACACAGGGTGTTACACCAAGCGTGCGCGGTTGCAAGCAAAAATAGTAAATGGGCAAAGAAAGACAGCCAAAATTTTACAGATATAAATATATTTACAGTTATTTATCATAAATAAGTTAAGTATTTACACTAGTTTTATGCAGTTTAAATCTGGGTTTTTCTCACTTACCAACATGCACAACTCCTTTCATACTAATTCTATAATATTGATGCTAATGCTGATAATCATGGCCCCTAATAATTCGTTAATTTTTTTAATAACCAAACAATTAATGAATAATTTAATTAATAATCTTTAAGATTTAAACAAATATTTTAATTAATAATTTGGATGATGGTAGATTAATGGGATGTATGGGACAACGCAGCTTAAGTTCTAACTATGGTAATATTACAGTAAGGGAAAATAAATCTGTTATGGAAATGCAAAGAAAAATGGCTGTAACTCTTTGCTTAAAGGTTTCTTGAAACTTTAAGGAAGACTGGTATTATGAATCCAAACTTTTGATTTGCTCCTTAAAATAGTTCACTCTTAAGATAGTTGAATTCAAAAATGATTCAGTTCCAAAACAATTCTTGTTTGTCCACAATTGGTCTTCTAAAACAATTCCCTGTTGGTTGAAAAGATCAACAATGAAGAAAAATAAGGATATAGCATTCAGTCTTTTCTTTTTAAGTCAAGAACCACAATTTGGTTACCTTGGATAAGGGAATTGTTCACTTTTGACTTCTTAATTTTTCTCAAAATAGGAGAGTTGTTTTCTCTTGTGTGTTCCTCTTCCAATAAATGGTGGATTTTAATTTTGTATTATCACACTTCTCTGATGTTTTGCTTTTCACTTCGAGGTATCTTATCACTTTTTCACTTCCAAATAATTGGTCTTTTTGAGATCTTAATGATAGTTTGTATCTTTTTCACTTCTTTAGATTTCCACACTTTAAATGTCACAAGTTTGTATCTTTTCACTTTATTTCTTACTTTAAATGTCACAATTGGATAAATCTCTTTTTAATATATTTATAAATCGTCCATGAACATCTATAATGTCAATTCTAAAACTCTAACAAAAACTTTTTGAATAAATAATCAATAATCCTCATCAATACTAACTTTGCAAATCTGAAAAATATAAGAATGTAGCACACCTCTTCATACCTCCCCACCCGTTGTTGGGACAACAACGCAGGGATGACTTTGGGCTAATTTCCTAAAATAATTTTTTTTCTTTGCTTTATCCAGTAATCCTTGGTTTCCACTTTTTTATTCAATATTGATTTATGAAATATTTTTATTAAAATTATTAAGTTTAAGATTTCTTTCAATTGTTAAGTTTACGTTATTAAGTTTTAATTATTGCTTTCTTTTCCTTTCTAAAATAAAGGGTTGAACAAATGGAAGATCCAAACAGGCACCTCTTGATCTTGTATATGGTTTTTCCAAAGGAGTTTTCCTCCTATTTTCCTCAAAAACACCATCATTTAACTCCTCAGAAAAACCCGAAAAGTCTGTTTCTATGATAGGAGTAGGAGTCTCTTCATTTATTGGAGTGTTACTCCAGGAAATTCGCCTTCTTACTTCTTCTAAATCTCCCAATCTGATCTCTCTAGTTGATAATGGACTTAGTTCTTCATTGTCAGTAATGTCACCATTTTTCTGCTCTTTAAAAACTCTGTAATTTCGTAAAGCACTTCTACTCTTTCGGTAATGGCCTAATAAGAATTCCATCAAACGGGGTGATGGAGTACTATTTTTCATGAATACTGGCATAGATGTCTGGTTCATCAAGAACGAAGATAACTCAGGGTCTACACCCTCTGGGATTAAATTAGACAATTCTTTATTAAGGGATGCTTCCAAGGAAGGAAGTATAACATTTTCCGCCATTTGAAGATTCCTCTTCATCTGTTCTAACAATCCCTCACATTTCCTCTTGGTGTCTTCATCAATATCAAAACCTTCAAAATCTGCATCTTCTTCATCTAAGTCAAATGGGTCTATGACAATATCTTTATGAATGTCCACTTTTGGACCAGGAATTTCTTCCACTTCCATTGGAGGCACAACTGGCTCAGGTTCACCTAAATCCATGGCCCACTTTTGGAAAAGAGGATTGTTTTCTAGATAATGGGGTGGTAATATCCACCGCCTGAGTTGTCTATGATGCACTTTAAATTGTTTTCCTTCTTCAGACTCTATGATATATGTTACTTGATTGTCATTCACCTGGATAACTTCATATGGGCCATAGTAACGTGGCTTAAATTTATTTGTGACTAAGTCCCCAGGTAGATGTATCTTTAATCCTACTTTTTGATGAATTCCATAAGGTTGAAAGTGGGCATGCCCAGGCTGCCAATACATTTCATTCCTTTTCCACGATAACCCCAAATGTGGGGTGTGTTGTTCTTTTAAGATGTATTCACAGGGTGACAATCCCAACTGTGAATGCTCAGTATGGTTGTAAATCAAGACTATCCTAGGCAATTCTATATCCCATTTAGTATAATCTGTAATTGACATTCTCAAATATTGAATGATGGTTCTATTTATTCGCTCTACAGCACCATTAGAAGATGGTGTGTAAGGAGTGGTTAGGATATGTTTTATGTTATTGAGCTGCAGCATCTCTTCAAACACTGGCCCAATAAATTCCCGGCCATTATCAGTTAACAATCTCTCGGGTATATTAGGTAAATAAGGAAGCATTAGCTGTTGGAAAGTGTTTGTGACTGTGAGAGATTGTTTATTCTTTATTGGAACAGCTGCAATCCATTTGGTATGATGATCTACCAGGACTAAGGCATAATTATTACCTCGTTGAGTTTTGGGAAGCTGTAGAAGGTCCATGGCAACCAATTCAAAGGGGAAATCAGTAGTGATCTTGATAGTAGGTGGTGTGTAAATAATATTTGCTGTTTTTGAAGCTTGGCATTTATAGCATGTGGTGGTTATGTCATAACAAATATTATAAATTTTTGTATGCCATACATATTTATTAACTAACGAAATCAGTTTATTTTTTCCTATATGAGCAAAATTCACATGAGCCATAATAGCGAGGTCAGTGAGGATAGTAAAGGGAACAATGTAAGCACTTTCATGAGACTGATACTTATTTATCTTATACAAGGTGTCATCTCTGATAAAAATGTACTTTTTGAATCTGGCAAACTGTTTAAGATTACCCACTAAGGGTCTATGGTATTTTATAGCTCTATATAACTGCCTCATTAATGGATCTTGTTTTTGAAAATCTCGAACTTCCACAGGGGTTAAAGCTATGGCATCCACATTTGGATCCTCATGTTCAATAAGTGATAATTGGCAGAACTTAACTACTGGTGATACCTCCCCACCAGTGTTTAACTGGTTACTTGCTTTTTGGACTGTTTGTGAAAGAGTGGGTTCTGGCTGTTCTTCTAAAGATTCATTTAACAATTCATACTCTTCAAATCCCTCATCTGCCTTCACAACCTTGGCTTGGGGATTTATCTCTTGTGTAAGCTCTGTTCTGGTCAACAGATTGTAATGTATTCCTCCAAGACACAATAACCAACAAACTTTAAGGGTCTGAAGATTGCCAAATTGTAAGGGCTTAGAATTCCCATAAAATACTAGAACTTTTACTTGGTACAAATGACTGAAAGCTTCTATTGCTTGTACAATTGGTAACTGACCTGGGTATTTTAAAAGTTGTAATTGTTTAGTAAGTGTTTTGTAATTTTTACCTGTAGGTAAGTTGTAACTCTTGCGGTTCTCTAATAGTTCTTGAATAACTGCTCCCCGAATGGTTAAATGTTGATCAGGAGCTCCAAAGAGAAATGTGGAAAAACATTGAAATAGAGAATCTCCTCCCCCAGGCATCTTTACTTCCAAGCACCCAGCAGGAATTTGGTTCACTACTGAACCATTTATATCAGTATCAATCAATGGTACTGGTGATCGTGAAAGGGCATCTGCCACTACATTGTCTTTGCCAGGTACATAAATTAACTCATAGTCAATATCGTTAATCTCTTCTAAAGTTCGTGCTACCCGTTGATTAACCAAAGTCATATTATTCAAGAATAGTAATGGTTTATGGTCTGTATGTATAAGGATCTTGATTCCATACAGGAAGGGCTTCAAAGATCGAACAGCCCAACGGATGGCAGCTACTTCTTTCTCAGTAGTACTATATCCTTGCTCAGCTTTGGAGAATGTTGTGGAGATATAGGCTATTGGTTTTACTTCTCCCTGTTGCTCTTGGGACAAGCAAGCACCTGCACCTACATTAGAAGCATCTACGTGTAACAACAATGGTGAAGCGTTCGATGATCGATCAGGATAAGATAACAGTTGTGGGTCTATCAAAGCTCTTTTAAGTTCTTCAAAGGCTTTTTGACATTGTGATGTCCATTTTAAGGTTTTCTGGTTCAGGAGTTCGAAAAGAGGTTTTGCAACTTCTGAACACCTGGGGATATGTCTGCGGTAAAAATTTACCATCCCAATAAATTGTCTAAGTTTACGAACGGTTGTAGGTGCTGGAAAATCCATAATACCCTGTAAATTCCTTTCTAATGGAACCATTCCCTTTTCTGAAACCAAATGCCCCAAATATTGGACTTGTTTTCTCAACATAAAAGTTTTGGCTGGTTTGATCTTAAATCCAGTGTCCAGGAAGGCTTTTAATACCTTTTCCAAGATTTCCAAATGTTTATCGAAAGTTTCACTAATTATCAAGACATCATCTAGGTAGACCATTGTCTCTGTCCAGGGAATATGTGACAAAGCCATTCTCATGCCGCGTTGAAAAGTGGCAGGCCCGTTTTTGACACCAAATGGCATCCGGAGAAATTCCCAATGCGACAAAGGTGTCGTAAATGCAGTCTTTTCAATACTTGATTCCTCCATCTCCACCTGATAATAACCTTTGACCAAATCAATGGTCGTGAAGTACTTCATTCCTTGGAGGCTAAATAACATGTCAATTAAGTTTGGTATAGGGAAACTATCTCCCTTTGTTATTTTATTTAAGGCCCTATAGTCAATACATAACCTAATGGTACCATCTGGCTTACGTATAGGTACTACCGGTGCGGAATACGGTGATTTACTCCGCCTGATGATGCCATCTTCCTCCAGTCTTTTACAACACTCCTCTATTTCTTTCAATACTGGACCTTGTAATCGTCGTACAGGGACCTGTACAGGCTCCTCTGTAGTTGTTTCAATCTTATGCTTGATCACCGAAGTACAACCAACATCAGAATCATTCAAACTCAAAACTGAAGGATAGTTACTTAAAAGAGTCAAAACTTGACTTCTTTCTGAAGATGTTATATCAGACTCACTCAAACAAAAAGACTCATACAGTGTCTCTAATGTCCACTCCTTTTTCTCAACCACTTCCTGGTTGGAAAGTTCAACTATATTTATTGATGGATCGTCATCAATAACCTCTACTTTGCCTATTTGTTGGCCCTTTTTCAGCTTTTTCACACTATCTGAAGTGTTGCTAACAATGATCACTGCCTTGTTACCTATTATGTTTAATATAGAGGCATTTATTTCAACTTTGTCATTCATTTTACCCTCTAACAAAATAAGCTTTCCATCTTGTCCACTCAATGGACTGATACCTACTTCCAGAGCTATACTACTTTTGGGTGGTATCTTCACATTTTCAATCAAAGTACAAGTGTGTGAAGGAGGATTAGTTTTCCTAATATCTGTGGATACAGTTACAACTTTATTTCCTTTGCGGCAAACCAATTCACCCTCATGGGGGTCTGGTAGTAAATGCTCTTTCCGTAGAATATCATATCCTATTACTATGTCGTACTCAGTAATCCCATCTGGAATTACGATCAATCTATGAGGCTTCAGTGAGTAAGTGGGTGATAAATCCAAAACAAGGGTAACTCCTCCCAAAACTGGAAAGGTTACCTGTCCAATTCCTGATACTCTCTTATAAGGAGTTTCTTCTAATTGATATTTCTGTTTATTTAATTTATGATAGCAACTGGCTGATATTAAGCTAATGCTGGCGCCAGTATCAACAAAAGCAGTTAGATCAACCAATTGTGGTTGATTATTAATACAGATGTGAATGATTAACGTGTCTAGTGTATCTTTTGTCATCCTTAATTTAATGACATCTTGGTCATCATCTACTGCTTCATGATTTACTAATTCTTCCTCCTTTTCAACACCTACAGATTTTACTATTTCCGGTATTTCAGTACCACTAATATTAATTTGCTTCTGGGCAGGTGGTACACCATAACCCTCTTGAGACTCTCCAAGATTTGAATTGTCATGTGTAACTTCTTTATTGAGTATTGCCTCAGGCTCTGATGCGAGGTCTTCCACATCAGAGCAGTTTAGTTTCCCTGGTGCTCATTACAATCCTTTCCTAAGTGTGGTCCTTTACACAGAGGACAACAAAGACGATCATTGTTCCTATTGGGACAGTTCTGAACCAGGTGTCCCTTTTGCTTACAAAACAAGCATTGATTTTTAGATGTAAAACAATCATCAGCCACATGCCCCCTTTTGCCGCAAAACTGACAAAAAGGTCGAGCACGACACTTTTCCATTGAATGTCCTCTTTTCTTACAAAATCCACATACTAAAGCTCTGTCATCATCTTGACTTTCCTTTTTCTTCCAAGAGGGGCTTGGGGTCCATTCGCTCCTTGGGAACTCTCGGCTCCTATCTTTAGGAATTGCTCCCTGGTTCGAGTCTTTCACACAGGAACCATTATATCCCCTTGGTCCTGCGGTATTTGCTTTTTGTTGGGTAACTGTGTGGAAAGCCACCCCTGAATTTCCACAACAACAATTGTTTAAGCCAGAAGTGTATAGTTTATTTATGGGAGGACTCGATGTTAAATCAATAAGTTCATGGGAATTATCATTACCATTGCCTTTTGGTACTTGTTCTTGAATATTGGCATCAACTATAGCAACTAGTCGATCCCATGAAACCTTTATCCCCAAAGAGGTTTCTACCGTAGTCAATGTGGCATCTACCTGCCTTTTTATAGATTGTGGAAGACTATCCAAAAATCTTTTTCGGACAAGTGACATATTTTGCACATCCACTCCTGGAAATGCCTTTTTAGCTAAACCCTCAAGCCTCAGAGCATAAACGGCTGCTGTTTCCATCTTCTCCATACTAGCTTCCATAAACTTTTCAATCTCTCTCTTCTGGTCCTTTTCAATTTCTTCTCGCGACCACTGGAGCAACTTACTCTTTGCCACTTCATGAACGAATGTTCCTTGGACCTCTAGTTTGATATAGACCTTTAATACAGGTCCTTCTAAATGAGAACCTAGTAAGGGTAACATTCCTTCTGAAGATCCTGGGAATGTTCTATGGCAATAATCTTCAAATCTCTCTAGAAACTGATACAATGTCTCACCACCATCCTGTTTATATTTTCCAGGTGGTATTACTCTTGGAGGCTTATTTATTGATAATGTTTGAATTAAGGTAGTAAGGGATTTCATCGTTTCACTATTCTGTGACAGGACTTTCTGTAACATTTTAATGTCCACCTTAGTATCCTGAAGTTCTGGTGGCAAAGGATCAGTTTGAGTATCTGTCTCTGCTACCGAAACAGAACTGTTTTGTGCATTAGCAGGGTTGTTAATTCCCTGATTCTCCTTCAAATACTCATTCATTTTGTCCATTTTGTGGACTTTGAACAAACCGATCGGCTATAAAAAGGTAAGAAAAAGAAAAGAAATTCAAATGAAATGAAAGGGACTGAGATAAATTTAAATTGGAAAGTGCTTGCAACCCAAAGGTTATAAAAGAAAGTGTTCAACTTGTGAACAGAAAAGTGACCATCAGAGACGTAGAGAACTACGCTCTGCTACCAATGAAGTGGTAGACTGGTCTGAAAAAGGAAGATTATTAGGTAAGAAAGTGAAAAACCAACTCACCAAAATCTGCTCTTTAATCAGGGGTGCTTCTATGTGCATGCAATGGACAGAAATGCCCAAGGTCACCAAAGCACTCTCTAACTAGACACTGCCTCTTCAACTAATGAAAACTACGCCTCAGAAGTGGGTCGTATTTCTCTGCTCACTGAAAAATAAAACACGAGCAAGCAAGGTGCAAAACCAAGCACATTCAGGCATAAACAAAGAAAAATGAGATACTCACACAGGGTGTTACACCAAGCGTGCGCGGTTGCAAGCAAAAATAGTAAATGGGCAAAGAAAGACAGCCAAAATTTTACAGATATAAATATATTTACAGTTATTTATCATAAATAAGTTAAGTATTTACACTAGTTTTATGCAGTTTAAATCTGGGTTTTTCTCACTTACCAACATGCACAACTCCTTTCATACTAAACCTCTATATATTGATGCTATGCATGATAACATGCCCCTAATTAATTTGTTTAATAACCAAACAATAAATAATTTAATAAATAATAGTTTAATTAATAATCTTTAAGATTTAAACAAATATTTTAATTAATAATTTGGATGATGGTAGATTAATGGGATGGATGGGAAAACGCAGCTTAAGTTCTAACTATGGTAATATTACAATAAGGGAAAATAACTGTTATGGAAATGCAAAGAAAAATGGCTGTAACTCTTTGCTTAAAGGTTTCTTGAAACTTTAATGAAGACTGGTATTATGAATCCAAACTTTTGATTTGCTTCCTAAAATAGTTCACTCCTAAGATAGTTGAAATCACAAATGATTCAGTCCCAAAACAATTCTTGTTTGCCCACAATTGGTCTCCGAAAACAATTCCCTGTTGAAAAAATTCAACAATGAAGAAAAATAAGGATAAAGCATTCACTCTTTTCTTTTTAAGTCAAGAACCACAATTTGGTTACCTTGGATAAGGGAATTGTTCACTTTTGACTTCTTAATTTTTCTCAAAATAGGAGAGTTGTTTTCTCTTGTGTGTTCCTCTTCCAATAAAATGGTGGATTTTAATTTTGTATTATCACACTTCTCTGATGTTTTGCTTTTCACTTCGAGGTATCTTATCACTTTTTCACTTCCAAATAATTGGTCTTTTTGAGATCTTAATGATAGTTTGTATCTTTTTCACTTCTTTAGATTTCCACACTTTAAATGTCACAAGTTTGTATCTTTTCACTTTATTTCTTACTTTAAATGTCACAATTGGATAAATCTCTTTTTAATATATTTATAAATCGTCCATGAACATCTATAATGTCAATTCTAAAACTCTAACAAAAACTTTTTGAATAAATAATCAATAATCTTCATCAATACTAACTTTGCAAATCTGAAAAATATAAGAATGTAGCACACCTCTTCAATATATATATATATATATAAATCGGTGTATACCAATATTGAAATTTTCGGTTCCGGCCGGAACCGGAATTAGCCGGAATCACAAAAAAAATTATATATATTATATAATATATAATATGGGAAATTGGGGGTTTAACTCTTTTTTGACATAAATCTTATGCCTTTCAAAATTTTGAGTTGGCAACACTGTGTGTGGGTGTTTTGATGGTCATCTTTGTTTCTTATATTTTAAAACCCATGTCTGAATTTTGTGCAGATGTAATGGAATGTCAGGGAAATCAAATTCAAAATTTTAGTGTGAACCCTGTAATAGGTTCCTGAAATATCTTTCCTCTGGTTCTAGGGATGCTCTTTTGAACCTCTACAATGCTAGCTGGACCCAGGGAATAGTTCCCATGCAGTGGAAGTTGTCGGTCATCCTTCCTTTCTTGAAACCAAATCGGGACTCCTCTACCCCAATGGGCTACCGTGCTATTCAACTGCTTTCCTGTACTGGTAAGGTCTTGGAGAGAATGGTACAGGCTCGTTTGCGTTGGTGGCTTGAGTCTTTTTCCCTGCTCTCTCCCATTCAATATGGTTTTCGGCCTGGTGTGGATACCACGGATTGTCTTCTGGCACTAGAGCACATTATCTATACAGGTTTTCATAATAAACAGTATACCTTGGTTTTATTTTTTGATTTGGAAGCAGCATTTGATTCTGTCTCACATATGGGTCTCTTATATAAGTTAGCAAGCTTGGGTCTCAAGGGACATCCATTGAAATGGTTCCATAGCTTTCTGACTGATCGCTCTCTCTCTGTTAGAGTCGGTGATGTGACTTCTTCGGTACGGCCTGCCCTCAGGGGGGTCCCCCAGGGGTCTGCTTTGAGTCCCTTGTTGTTTGCTCTATATATCTCTGATTTACCAACTCCTGCCTCCACTAGAGTTATGGCTTATGCAGATGATTTGGTTTTAAGTGCCACTTCTCCAACCATGTTAGGTGCCCAGAGAGCTTTGGAGGCTGGAGCGCAGCAGATTTTGGACTGGGCAGATCGATGGCACCTGCATTTCAATATTGCCAAATGTGCCTTGATGTGTTTTACGAGACGGAGGGTTCCTTTCTTACCATCCCTTCGCCTGAACAGGAGTCAGGTTCCCTTTGTCACGAGGCATAAATTTTTGGGACTCACCTTTGATGGCCCCTCCCTCATTTGGAAGCCCCACATTCGGAGCCTCCAGTTACAGTGTTTGAATAGGCTCAATATGATGAGACGTTTGGCGGGTACTACATGGGGTTCCTCACAGGGCATGCTGCTCCACTTTTATATCATCTATATCAGAGCCAAGATAGATTATGGGAGTGTGGTGTACTCTTCTGCTTCCCCAACGACTCTGAAGTGCCTGGGGACCATACAAAATACTGCCATCCGGATTGCCCTGGGGGCTTTTCCTTCTTCTCCCATTCAGGCTTTGGAGGCGGAGGCTTGTCTTCCTCCTCTCAGTCTGCATTGGGAGGACCTGTTGGCTAGGAGATACGTCAGGTTGATGTCTGCATCAGTGTCCCATCCTTTCAAGGTTTTCTTTCGAGCTTGTGCATTGGGTTCCTTTGGCATGGGGAGTAGGAATATCCCCTTTCTCTCTCGAGCTAGGCGTACGGTGCGGTCTTATGGTTTGCAAGAGGTGCCTCTGGAGCCTGTTTCTTCCGCTTCTCTGTTACCACCTTATAGCGACCTGGGTTCTCTTTTCACTTTTACCTTCCCGCCGCCTTGGAGAAAGGATGGTCCTCCCGATTTGGGGCGATCCCTCTTTCGGGAAATCCTGCATACCTATAGTTCACATTTTCAGGTGTATACTGATGGTTCAAAAGTTCATATAGGATCCACTAGTTCTGCTGCCGCTGCTGTGTTTTTCTCAGACCTTTCCCTTACCCAAAATTGGAGGCTCTCCCCACTGCATTCGGTGACCTTCCTGGAACTATATGCCATTCTCAGGGCTTTACAGTTTGTGGTGGCCCATCTCTCTCCTCAATCAATTATACTCTTTTCTGACTCTAGTGGGGCCCTTCATATCATTGCTAACCTTCAGCCTACCAAATACAGGAGAATTCAGTTTCAAATTCATAGTATCATCAGTGGCATGTCTCCTGGCCAGGGTTGGGCACTACATTTCACTGGTTCCTTCCACATTGGTATTGCAGGTATGAAACTGCTGACTGTATCTGCTAAATTGGCGCCACCAACATCATTCATTGAATCCTTTCCTTGGAGTTGGCTGAATGGATATTCCCTGCATGGTAAAGGAATGAAGGCTCTTTGAGAGAGGAGCTCGGTAACTTTTCTTGGCACCATCCCCTGGAAACTGTAATTGGAGAAAGGGTGTTCAGTTTTCATTCCCCTGTGCTCGTCGCCTGGAGACTGCCATAACGAGATTGCAAATTGGGCATCTTGGCCTTAATGGGCACCTCTTTCATTTGGGTCTTTCCGACACACCCCTCTGTCCATCTTGCAACAGTGCTCTTGAGGGTGTGGAGCACTTTCTCCTTCAGTTGGCTCTTACTTGATAGCAAGGGAGGAGCTTCGGCTCTCCTTGCTGGGAGTGGGGGTTCCTCTTCTGACTGTTCCAGTTTTGCTAGGGAAGGTGAATGTGCCTCCCGTATATAGAGTTAAGGTACATCTGGCACTAATCCGCTATCTCAAGTGTACAGGTCAGTTGGGCAGGCTGTGATCTTTCTTGGGGTTTAGGTGGAATTAGGATCCAGTGGGGGTCTTGCAGACCGGGATATCAGTGTTTGGCTGGTGGGGAGGGTTTCCTAGGTAATTTCTATCATACTAGGTTCACAGCACCTCGCAACACCGTGAGATCCAGGCGGTAAGTATTCTTTAGGGACATTTGCTATAGCTTCTTTAAGTTGCTTGACATGAGAGTACCATCAGTACGAAAAGGGTTAACTTCCTCCATGTTGTGAGATTCAAATAGCCATCTCCCAGCAACCTCATTTAGGTCTTCTGCATGTGGTCTTTGAAGTTCAATGGAGTTAATTCTAAGATCTTCATATTCTGGGCAGATACAAATGAAGTGTATCAGGTCTTCTTCAACTCCACATATGTCACAGTTAATTTCGCCATTTGAGAACCTGTTTCTCCATTTTAGGTTCAGAGTATTGGATCTGGCCCTGAAAAGTATCACTGAGTAGAAGGAGTTGTCGTAATCTGAGCTTTCTTCAATTCCTATTTTCCATCTTCGGTACATTTGTAGACTTTCTTTGCTTCCTATTTCTTCTTTCCATTGATGTAGGTCCCAAGCTTTTACTTTTTCAGCAATCTCTTTCTTGTCAAGCCTTTCTATTGCTACTATGTCTATCATAACTTTGTCCATGTATCCAAGTGCAGTCTTCCACCATTTTTTCCCTTCTGCTTTCATTTTTTCAAGTATGTGTTTTAAGACTTCTTTTTTCCCTTCTGATATTGATTTCATATATTTTAACTATATATTTCCACCGGGCCCCTTCCCACATTGGTATTGCAGGTAATGAACGCCGATGATCTGCTAAGTTGACCCATTGAGTTGGCAGAATCTTCTTCCTGCGTTAGTAGGGAGGTGAAGGCTGTTTGGAGAGAGGAGCTCGGTACATTCCTTGACACCCATCCCCTTGGACAACTATATGGAGATGATGTTCAGTTTTCTTTCCCCTGTGCTCATCACTTGGAGACTGCGAATTGGGCGTCTTGGCCTAAATGGGCACCTCTTTCGTTTGGGCTTTCTGACACATCCCTTTGTTCGCCATCTTGCAATGGGTGCTCTTGAGAGAGTGGAGCACTTTTCTCCTGTCAGTGAGGCTGCTTACTTGATAGCCAGGAGGAGCTTCGGCTTCCCTGCTGGAGAGTAGGGGCTTCCCTTCTTCCGACTGTTTCCAGTTTTGCTAGGGAAGGTGAACGTGCCTCCAGTATATAGAGTTAGAGTTCATCTGGCACAATCCGCTATCTCAAATATACTGGTCAGTTGGGCAGGTTGTGATCTCTCATGGGGTTTATGTTGGAGATAGGATCTGGAGAGGGTCTTGCAGACTTAGATATCATTGTTTGGCTGGTGGGGAGGATATTCCTAGATTATTTAGATCTTACTAGGTTTTCAGCAACTTGCAATGCCAGAAGATCCAGGCAGTTTTTGTATTTCTTTGGAGATTACTTGATCTTGTTTTCCTGAGGGGACCTGTGAGGTCCCCAGGAAGCCCTATACCACATCAAAGTAATCAAGTATAGTGATATTTATTATAATTAGTGGATTTTTATAATAAACGTAATGTTGGTTACTATGGTAAAGTCCGTTGTTAAAGGTAATGTGTCAGATATCGATATTTTAGAAAAAATAATCGATTTTATAATTCCCACCATGCAACGTTGCCAAGTGTTTTCAAATAAACAACGTATATAATATTATATATATTATATAACTATATATTAAATTAAAGTTATAGACATATATATATATTATTATAGTATATATAAATATTATATATATATATAGGCTATATTACCTTTAAAAGAAAAAAAAAAGTTATTTTCTTGGGTCATATAATTGACCAATGGCGATCCATAAATGATGAATTCTTTCTTTATGTTTATTAGATTTACGTTTAAATAGGAATTCTGAAATACGAGTGTGTAAATGAAATTATTTAAATTGACACTATTTTCACATAGCAAAAGAAAAGATTTTAAAGTATTTTCACATAAAGAACAAACTGTAACTATTGTACACTAGAAACTGAGACCATGTTGAAGATGCAACTAAATTCTAATACTGCTTTAATATATTTAAATGAAAAATTCAAATTATCAAGTTTTGTGAAGCTCTATTAAGAATATAAAGTTGTCTTTCAGTTGAAAGGCAAATGTGTTTGAATTTATGCACACATTTGCACAAATGGAAAATATTGATTTACTAAAATATCTATATATATATCTATATATATATTATGATTATATATATATATAATTAATATAATATATTATATATATATATTATATATTATATATTATTATATTATTAATATGGTAAAGCTGTAGACCAGGGACCACACTATTTTTTGAGACCGAAATTTCTAAGTTAAAAAACTTTTCTAAGTTCAAGAAAATTAGTTAAGTTAGTTTTTTAAGAAATTCCTTTAGTGGCAAGTCTTCTGGAATTTGCCAGAAAGCTTGACACTAAAGAAATTTTCTAAAAACTTAACTTAACTTAAATTTTCTGAACTTAGAAAATTTTTGAAACTTAGAAAATTTTCGGTCTCAAAATGTGTGGGTCCCTGTCTACAGCTTTAACCTATATAATATATATATAAGTATATATATATATATATATATATATATATTATATATATATATAATATATATATATATTATATATATAATATATATATATATATATATATATATATATATTATAGTATATATAATAAATATATATATATTATATTAGGGATGTGCCGATAGGGTGAAAAAGCCGAATACCAATTTACGGACTATTCGGCTAAAAGTAATTCGGCAACGAATACCGTATATTCGGCCGAATAATCACTCGCTATTCGGGCCGAATAGTTTTTCAAAGTTTCGGTCATCCTTTAGGGAAAAATAAAACTAACACTGGTCAATCAAAAAAAGGCTGAAATTTTTTCTTGGATGGACTTTTGTAGCAGATATTTAGTAATTCGGAGGTGCTGATTCAATATATATATTCTCGATTTGCTGTATCACATCCCGTTTTCGTGCATTCATGGATCCCTATTTTATATTCCCTAGGAATGAAAAAATTCATGTGCGCACTACGTAGGCTGTATAGACGTTACTTCCGATATATCCTAACAGTAGCAGCAAAGTTTACTGCTGTCGGATAATCGGGAAGATGTGGTACTTTAGTACGCTAACATGTATTGGTGCCAATGACCTGGATTGATGTCTATCTCATTGGAATACAGTCGGATTGGGTGCCCGTCATTGTTTCCACCCAATGTTTTGAACTGAAAACGATCTTGTATGAGAGTTGAATTTGCCGAAGTTGTCCTGAGCTGTTGGATTCGAGGTTGCATGAAAAATGACTACTGGACCATGGCACAAGAGTAACATTTTTTCGTAACAGAGAAGCAGAGCTGCGGAGGCTCTTCCAGTCAGATGGTAACCTTGTGTATTTGCAGTGAAGTTGCAGACCTACTACTCGCTATGGACTCACGCAGCATCCGATGCAGGTGAGTGGCGACTATTTATTGACACTTCCAAGAGCAGTTTAAAGTGTGTTGTTACACAACGGCAATAGGTATGCTTCGGTTCCAGTAGGGTAACTCGGTACGGATGAGTAGAGGAGTAATGCAAAAAATAAAAGACAGTTTGAGAGGCTACAGAATATCAGGGACAATGGATGTAAAATATGCGTCGACCTCAAAATGGGTAAACATTTTGCTCGGGTCAGCAAGCCCAGGTTTGCACCATAGTCGCCTGCTTCTGTGGCTATTTGGACAGCCCCGGTGGGCAAGGATCATTGGAACAAAAGAGAATGGCCAACCCCGAAAAGGGGACAAACCTTGACGCAAGGTGACCGGAACATCGTACGTGAACCACTTGAACAGAGAGAAAACATCATCTTACTTCCACTACACATAAAACTTGGTTGGATGAAACATTTGTGAAGGCCTGGACCAATGATTGGTGAATGCTTCCGCTATATTGCTCAACGTTTCCTGTCTGATGAAGCGAGAAGAAAAACGCTGGATATTTTGTGGTCCCACAATACGGCCACTTCCTCCGTGATGCTGCTTTGCTATCATACAATGACTGTGTTAGAGGCAAGAGCGTGAATGCTTTTTTCAGGTGTAGCACACGAAATTTTCTGGGGAAACAGGAAAGGCCGAGAACCATAATAATTGTAGCAGGAACTGCTAGAGCAGTTTTTTTCATTCTCATGGATGTAGAATGAGTATAAAGTTGCACTACTTACATTCTCACCTAGGAAAATTTCCGGATAACCTAGGCGATGTTAGTGATAAGCAGGGGAACGTTTTCCCCATCAAGACTAAAAGTTATGAAGGCGTTAACCATGGCAAGTTGGGATATCAATATGAATGGCCACTATTGTTGGAGCTTGAATGAGGGATATTTCCAGACGCTATGGCACAGTAGATCGGTCTACGAAGAGAAGGTTACTAGCCATCGTAGGTATGTTTAACATTTAAACTAAACCATTCCACTTCTTATTACATTCAATTGTTGTCCCCATATTACTTCTTTATTCATTAGTTTGTATTATATGTTTAACATATATCTAATCAAAGACATGTATAATATCATTGCGATTTGTTTCTCTCTCTTCATATACTCCAATATATATATATATATATTATATATATATATATATTATATATATATATTAGTATTATATAATATATAATAGATAAGTATATATATTATATATATATATACGTATATATATATATATAATGTGATAGAACCTCTTGAAAAAGGTAAAAATCATAAAATTTTACAAATCTGTGTTACACACAATATCTCACAAATGAGATGTGATATGCAAAAACCGATTACATTTTTGGAATCAGCACATCAATAATCAATTGTGAAACCCCGTCCAAGAAATTTCATGTTTACCGCAGTGTTAATATACAAAGTTAATAAAAAACAAAAAGTAAAATAACTTCTTTCCTTACTATAGCAAAACCATTCACATATTAAAAATAATTTAATGAAAATTGAAAAGTTTTCGTAGTTAAAGATATTAGAAACTAAACTTTATTTGAATAAGCTCTAAGGTTAAAGACAGAACATTAGCAGTTCTCCAATTTCAGGGGATAACCTATTTCTTGTGGCTTCATATTTCCTCCTGTTCTAAATATTCTTTCACTTTCGATTGATGACGGTGGAGGCTGAAAGGTATTTTATTGCTAGTTTTTTCAATTCATAAAACTATTTCCAGTGTTTTCCACCAATTGAAGGGAATATCATTGTCTTCACAGGTCAAAGTAGGCAAACTTATATATTTGTCTTATTTCTTGAGTAATTCCCGTATGTAAAAGCCTTTTACTTTTATGTACAATAATCACATCGTCAGAAGAATGGGACTTTCTTTTTCACTCTCACTTTCTTTTCTGTATGACGATTTTGATGCCACAATTTCTTTAAAACAATCCATTAAAGAAAGTGAAAATGGAACCTTCAGCTTCACTTTCCCCTACGTGAATCATCGTCAGCAGAAGAGTCAGGAGCTAATTTCATGCCTTTTTTCATGCCTCAACGACCATATTTTTTTACTGATTCATCGATTCATGTTAAAATTAGCTTGAATCGCAGATCTAAGAAAGTAGCTATAACCAAAGAATTTATCAACATAGAAACTTAAGAAAGTCTTTCATCTACGATTTTTTAAGCTCTTAAAACGAGTGTATATTATTCACTGAAGCATTTGCTTTTAATTGCCTTAATTAAAAATAGATTTATTGCTAAAATGCAAGGGATCACTTGGGCGACTGTTTCTCTGTTCACGTTTAATGCTTGTTTTTAGTGATGTTGTCAAATGGCTCAAGGAAATGGAATAATTTTGCCACTGCAAATCAGTCAACATTTTCTGAATTGCATTCAGCAGCGTATATGAATAGGGGAACTTTTTTTTTGTTCAAACATCTTGTTAAGCATATCAATAATTCGTTCCAGCGTGTAGAACGTCCTTGATTAATTTATGCTTATTTGACATCAAAGCTGCATCTGTAAAGTTTTAAACTTTCAGCTGCCGTTTGCTGAATGGTGAAAATGAGAGGATATATGCTTCTGCGAGTAAATAAAATATCTTTAACAGATTTCTGACATAATATTGAATCGTGAATGCATTAGTTGGCAACTGTGAATAAAACATGAAATTGAAAGCAAGCCACTCCCTTATACCAGCTACCCTGTTTGGTCCATTATCCTGTATCACTAAATGAATTCTATTTTATAATTGAAAAATGTCAAAGGCCTTATAGGATCTGACAATTGACCAAGATTTTCGCCATATTGGCTGCAAATATGGCTATATTTTATTTTTTTTGGAAAATAAGTTTCTAAAATTCAATTTAAATTGAAATAACTTTCCTTTATGTTGTCGTATTTATTTGTTTTATAAAGCTTCGAATATCGGTGTTTCCGAATAGCGTTCGG
>JABUQX010087205.1:12500-17500 GCA_015478945.1 Trachelipus rathkii
AGAGAGAGAGAGAGAGAAAGAGAGAGAGAGAGAGAGAGAGAGAGAAGAGAGAGAGAGAGAGAGGGAGAGAGAGAGAGAGAGAGAGAGAGAGAGAGAGAGAGTTGGAAGTTTAGAAAACAAATCTTTGTACGAGACTATCGAAGGTTTCGTTATGCAGAACAGAGTGCCAAAAATCAATGAGAAGAGAAAGAAAATCATAAATATTGTTGATCAGAGATAAGATTAGAAGAATTGAGGTGTTTCCTTACTCTTCCTGTTAAGGATGGATTCGGAAACCTTTGAAAGAACTAAGACTGAAGCGATAGGACACAACTTAGAGAGTTAAGAGAGAGTTCTCAACTTCTGCACAGGATAGATGAGCCCACGTTTACTGTATGAAGGGATGGTTGTAATGGAAAGGCAGGCACGAAACTCTTTAAGTCTTTACCAAGACAAGGTGCAAGAGCGGATGCAGGAGATTTGACGACCACACGAGGAATAGCATCAGTACCGTATGCCTTTATATTGTTAAGCTCAGTGAGATTGGAATAATGTCTTCAGAAGAAAGTACTATGTTATGCGTAAATAAGTTACATTATGGTGGAGAGGGTGGAATAGTTCCGGAATCGTCTAAGGTGGAATTAGGAGCAAAGGTTAGAGAGACGGGTTCGGTTTTATCAGAAGGTAAAATGTCAATTTATACCTTTACAATATACTGGAAAAGAGAAAGGGATAGTAGTAAAATTTGAGTTAACTTATTTTCCAAGTATCAAAAAAGGTGTGAAGATGATGAACCGGAAAGGTTGTTGTAATTTCTACGTAAAAAAAGAGTTTTTAATGGGTAATAGTTGATCATAGCGTAGTCTTAAAAAAATCTATATATTTTTTTTAAAAGTAATCGATATTTTGATATGGGTATAAAGCAACGTTGCCACATGTTAATGAAAAATTGCCACATTTACGATATATTTATAAGCAACGTAATTCGTTGTTTTGATATATAATGTCTTTTTACGTTCGAAAAATCAGTAAGGTTATGATAAGTTTTGTTAAGTAGACGCAGATTTACTGTGTTAAATTAACAAAACTTATTATAATCTAAACTTAATGGGTCCTAAACCGAATTTAAATATAAAACAAAATTCGGTAGAGTGAATATATTTATATGTGAGAAATATTTGGCAGTGTTTTTTTAGTCTTCTTACATGGGGACGAAAGATATTTAAGAAAAACGATTATCGGAAAAATATCGATATTTCGTCAGATTACGATAATCTCAACTATTACCTTTTCATGTTACAGAGAATAGATTTCACATGATTCAGGGATGAAGTATAAGTTGCACAAGTTCCTAAAGTTTGAAGGCGATGGTAATTGTTGAAAGTAGAGAACCTGCAACCAATGGTATGAGAACAAGAAGAGTTAAACCAAGGTTTATTCGCTTTAGTTGATGGGAATGAATGTCTAAATGCCAGAGAGAATCACCTCAGTTGTGCGTTCTGCTCACTCAGAAGAGCCATCCCTTAGCAACAATAATTATTATAATGTAAATCAGAAAAGTACGACCGCAATTCCGACCATTTTGCGGCACTGTATGCCAAATACGTTTCCTCGCTGTAGCGCTGGTCTCTTCCGAAAGACTTGAAGAGATAGAAAAGGATATGGATATTAAAAAGTCACCAGAGTAACCTAGAGAAAGAAAGAAGTTTACAGTATATGGAAAGGATTAAAAATTAAGAAAAGGTCAAGAATATTGGGTTCATCTCCAAAATAATGAGAGATACGGGTAGGGAACTACACCATCTGCTCAATGTTATCCTGGATAGGAAATTGAAGGCTAAGTTCACCGGCTGTATCTTTGAGAACTATAAGAAAACCATTGACGGTAATGAACATTGAAATTGCCTAAATTGATGATTTCAGAGAAAGGTAAAGAGGTGAAAATGGGCTACTCAATTTTGGAGTTTAGAGTCGAAATTTATCGGATTTTCAGTAGTTTTTTTTTTTTCTTTTTTTGAAGTTAGCACCTCACGGGCATAGCCCTATTATATGAAGGGAAACTTCTCTAGGTAATTGCTACAAAGGATCATGACATGGGGATCGAACCAGGGACCTTGCCTTTGCGACTCTTTCGTTCTACCGATTAAGTCACGGTAGAGTTAGGATTCGGAGGACCTTAATGTAGAAACAAGAGAAAAAAAGATGTCTTTTACGAGCATGTATACAACAACCTCCTTTAGCCGAAAATTGGCGATAAAGACAATAAGATGGAACAGAGTATAGTTTCCTGTCGAAGCTCTAAAGTACCTGCATTTCGGGCAAAAACATAGGGAGAGATCTACAGGAAAAGAGATGATGTTCGACAAAAGAGATGCTGTTCGACAAAATAAAAAGTAAAGCAAAGTTCGCGAAAGTTGCGGAAATTAATTAGGTTACTTTGGTTAGGTTAGGTTAAGTTAAGCTAGGCTAGGATAGGTTAGGTTAGGCTAGGTTAGGTTAGTTTAGGTTAGGTTAGGTTAGGTTAGGTTAGGTTAGGTTTGATTAGGTTATCAGCAAATATTAGACATACCAACTCCATATTCGGATGCCGTCAAATCTGAAATTGTATTTTGAGAAGTGGCCAAGAGACAATGTTTACATGCGGCCCCTCCAAGTATCTTCGAAGCAGATTTACATCTCTCCATTTAACTATTTTAAAAGGTACTCTTTGACTACGAATATACGCTTGTTAGTATGTGGGTGACCAGTGATTGGGTGAGGGTGGTGGGGTCAGAGCACTCCAGCATAAGGTTAAAAGTAGGATAGAAATACCCTCTGAGAAGGTTAAACTCGAAATGAACGAACAGAAGACAGCTGAATGCAGGGAAATGCTATCAGTTCATTCATATATATATACCTTACTCTCTATATATATTTATATCTGTGTATGTATGTATGTAATATGTAATAATAATATGTAATATATGTATGCTATCTTTATGTTTGCTAATATTTCAATATTGTAATACCTATGTATTTATTTATTATACTTTATAATAATAATAATAATAATAAAAACAATATAATATGTAATAATACCCACATATGCTATAAATTTTTATTATATCCTAATTTATTCATTATCTTCATCTTCTTCTTCAATAATAACCAATAATAATAATATATAATAATAATATATATATATATAATAATAATAATAATATATATAATAATAATAATAATAATAATATAATATATATATATATGTATATGGAAATATAATAATAATAATAATAATAATAATAATAATAATAATAATATATATAATATGTATATAATAATAATATGTAGCCAATAATAACTATATGCTAATATGTATAATATGTAATATTATGTAATAATAATAATAACTATATAATATATATACGTAATATATAATAATAATAATAATAATAATATATATATAATATAATATATATATGTAATAATAATAATAATATATTAATATATATAATAATAATAATATATAATATAATATATATACTAACTATATATATAATATGTAATAATATAATCTGATTCAAGCTCGTAACCATAACATACAATTGTTCCTCTGGTGTTTTCCACTGCAGTACGGCTGTTACCTCACTCGTAGCAAACTGAGCTCTTAGCTCAAACCTTTGTTTGTATTTCTTCTTCTTCAGACGAATCTGAAACTTTTTCTCCTTTTACATCTTCCTCCAATTCATTTATGACTAATATTATAATATTTTCTATAGAATTGTTATTCATTCACTCCCAGCTAAGCACTAAATAGGTGTACAGTTCAGACGGTACCCCTCAGGTGGTCTTCAAAAATGATGCTTATGAACTTGTCACCCGTCTTGGTGAACTATTTCTTATCTTCCTGTCACCTTGAATCTTTTTCTACTGCTGGAAGCGTGCACTAATTTTCCCTGTGACGAAACTGAATTATCCTCAATATTTTTTTTTTTTTTTTTGAATATGTGCCTTTGAAATATCTTAAATCTTTTAATCTTATCTCTGATTGCAAGTGTGACTTTCGTAGCGTTCTACTGGTGATCTTCTTAACGTTCTCTCTGATATTTATCCTCTGAACTTCTATTCGCTTTTCTCTTAACGTTCTACTGGTGATCTTCTTAACGTTCTACTGCTGACATTTGTTCTACTGATCTTCATTCCCTTTTCTACTGATGATTTCTACTGTGACCTTCATTTCCTTCTCTCTGACATTTGTCCTCTGACCTTCATTCCCTTCTCTCTGACATGTGTCCTCTAATCTTCATTCCCTTCTCTCTGACATTTGTCCTCTGACCTTCATTCCCTTCTCGACATTTGTCCTCTAATCTTCATTCCCTTCTCTCTGACATTTGTCCTCTGACCTTCATTCCCTTCTCTCTGACATTTGTCCTCTGACCTTCATTCCCTTCTTTCTGACATTTGTCCTCTGACCTTCATTCCCTTCTCTCTGACATTTGTCCTCTGACCTTCATTCCCTTCTCTCTGACATTTGTCCTCTGACCTTCATTCCCTTCTCTCTGACATTTGTCCTCTGACCTTCATTCCCTTCTCTCTGACATTTGTCCTCTGACCTTCATTCCCTTCTCTCTGACATTTGTCCTCTGACCTTCATTCCCTTCTCTCTGACATTTGTCCTCTGACCTTCATTCCCTTCTCTCTGACATTTGTCCTCTGACCTTCATTCCCTTCTCTCTGACATTTGTCCTCTAATCTTCATTCCCTTCTCTCTGACATTTGTCCTCTGACCTTCATTCCCTTCTCTCTGACATTTGTCCTCTGACCTTCATTCCCTTATTTCTGACATTTGTTCTCTGATCTTCATTCCCTTTTCTCTGATATTTGTCCTCTGATCTTCATTCCCTTTTCTCTGACATTTGTCCTCTGCTCTTCGGGATTTTGGACATTTCTAAAGCATTCGATAGAGTCTGGCACAAAAGCTTTGATCTCCTTTCCGGTCGTTCTAATTCTGATGTTTTAGACGGCTTCCATTCATCATTTAA
>JABUQX010087205.1:22500-27528 GCA_015478945.1 Trachelipus rathkii
CCTAATTTTTCAGCAACCCTAATTTTTGCAACCCTTCGAAGAAGGGTTACGCCAAACGGTTGCGTAAGCTCGTTGTACATGTCCCCACCCTAATTTTTCGACCAAACCTTTGGTCATCCATGGGTCAATTTTGGCCCACCCTAATTTTGGCCACCCTTTAGGGGCTTAGCCCTATTTTTTGATATTTCGGTAACATCTACACACGCGGGCGCGCGCGCACACACACACCCACACACACACACACACACACACACACATAGCCTACACCCAGCCTACACCCAGCCTACACATAGCCTACACCCAGCCTCCACATAGCCTACACCCAGCCTACACATAGCCTACACCCAGCCTACACCCAGCCTACACATAGCCTACACCCAGCCTTCACACTAGCCTACACCTACACCTACACCTGGGCTCACTCTAGCCTCCACCAGCCTACACCTACACCTACACCTAGACTCCACCCAGCCTTCACCCAGCCTACACCTACACCTACACTAGACTCCCACCCAGACTTTACCTAACGTACACCCTACCTAAACTTCACGTGTACTCCAACTTTGATGGCTCAATTTTTATGACTCGGCATTATTGATGACTCATCTTTGATGACGTCATCTTTGTCGGTTCATCTTTGATGACTCAGATTTATTGATGGTTCAACTTTGATGGTTCCCAACCACCGTAAGAAGTATCTAGCGATGTTCTATTAGTGTTCTATGATTATTCTATGAGTATTAGATGAGTGCCAGGTGAGTGCCAAGTGAGTGCCAATGAGTGCCAATGAGTGCCAAGTGAGTGCCAATGAGTGCCAAGTGAGTGCCACATAGTGCCAAGTGAGTGCCACATAGTGCCAACTGAGTGCCACTTTTTTCAAGCCTTTTCTAGCCTCCCCTGAGCCCCGAATAGCCCTAATATGGGTGTCTACCCCTAGGTAATAAGGTATGAGGAATCGATTGGTGTATATTACAAGTTGCTAGGGTGCTTCCTACTATGAGTTAGTCTTTTTCTAACACTTATAGCCTATATATTACTTGCACACACACCTACACACATACACTATGACACTTATACACACTATGACACTTATAAGCACTTACACTCTCCATAGACACTTACACTAGCCCATATACACTTACACTCACACCCACACACAGATACACTTACACTCACACACTCGATATTTTGATGCCTCAACTTTGATGCCTCAACTTTGATGCCTCAACTTTGATGCCTCAACTTTGATGCCTCAGCATTAATGCCTCAACATTGATGCCTCAATTTTGTTGCCTCATCTTTGATGACTCATCTTTGATGAAGTCATCTTTGATACCACCTATATTGATGATTCATCTTTGATGACTCATCTTTTGTCTACCTCTAGATCATAAGCTACCCAACAGGGCTCAGCGTGAGCCCTCCGCGCAAAGACAGCCAATCCCGCACCCGCAGGTGCGACCCGCCGCGCCCCCGCCCGCCGCGTGCGCCCGCAGGCGCAATATTTCCGCGTACCCGCCCGCCGCGTGCGCCCGCAGGCGCAATATTTCCGCGTACCGCCCGCCGAATATTCCCGCGCGAATGAATTCCCGCAGACGAAAATATGATATCAATGTAAACTATTCAAAGAATTTCTTTTCAAATATACTATGAGTCATTCATTTTTATTTCATACTTAAACATTTTTATTAAAAACATTTTCGCAAACATAAAACTGTAACTCATTACAGACCTATTATTTAACACATATATTTATTAACATTATTTTTACTTAATACTTTTTACTTAATACTTTTTAATTTATAAATTTTTAAAAATTGTATGTAAGAAGAAAAAAATTAAAAATATTTGATATATAATCATTTTATTTTTACTACAATTGTACGAAATTTTACTAAAAACATTAACATTACATACCCTTAAAGCAGTAAATCAGTAAATCAATAGAGGTGTTACCTGATACCAAGGGGGGATTAGTATGCTTTTGTTTTACTGCTTTACTGCTTTAACTCATGTTTTACTGCTTTAACTCATGTTTTACTGCTTTAACTCATATGTTTTACTGCTTTAACTCATATATTTATTAACATTACATACCTTAAAGCAGTAAATCAGTAAATCAATAGAGGTGTGACCTAACACCAAGGGGGGATTAGTATGCTTTTGTTTTACTGCTTTACTGCTTTAACTCATGTTTTACTGCTTTAACTTTCTGCTTTACTGTTTTAACTTTCTGCTTTACTGCTTTAACTTTCTGCTTTACTGCTTTAACTTTCTGCTTTACTGTTTTAACTCATATATTTATTAACATTATGTTTTCTTTTATATTTTTTATTTATTATTTCTATTTTTATTTTTGTTTTAATACTTTTTATTTTTATTTTATTTTTATTATTTTACTTTTATTATTATTTTATTTTGTTTTAATACTTTTTATTTTTATTCTTTTTATTCTTTTTATTTTTTTAATACTTTTTATTTTTATTCTTTTTATTCTTTTTATTTTATTTTTATTATTTTACTTTTATTATTATTTTATTTTGTTTTAATACTTTTTATTTTTATTCTTTTTATTCTTTTTATTTTATTTTTATTATTTTACTTTTATTATTTTTATTATTTTATTTTTATTATTATACTTAGTGTTATTTACTTCATGCCTATTGTTATTATTATTTAGAACACACATACACACCCGCACACACACACACACACACACACACACTTACACTTAGACACACATTCACTATGACACTTATACACACATTCACTATGACACTTACATTTACCCATAGACACTTACATTTACACTTACACAGACACACACACACACACACACACACACACACACACAGATTTACTTACACTCACACACAGATTTACTTACACACACAGATTTACATACACACACAGATTTACTTACACTCACACACAGATTTACCCACACTCACACACTTACATCCACACACAGATTTACTTACACACACTGACAGCCACACACAGATTTACTTACACAGATTTACTTACATCACACCAAACACACCACACACACACACACACACACACACACACACACACGCACACTCACTTACACACCCACACACACGCACACTCACTTACACATATAACGTATAATTTATTAAAACATTTTATGTTTTAATTAAACACGTACATTTATATTACTCATTCAAATATAACTAAAATTATTTCAAAGTTTCTTAAAACTTCTATAATAAATCAATCATTATCTTTGAACAAAGAATTTATTATTAACTGTTAATACTTTTTGTTTATAAATTTTATAACTATCAAGTTTTAAAATAACTTTTACTAAAATTTTATGAAATTTTATTAAAAACATATATTTTACGTACCTTAAAGCAATAAATCAGAAAATCAGTAAGGCCAGCCCCTAGCACCCCTCTACACCACGCTATGCCACGTTTTGTTCTATTGACTTACTGCTTTACATCATCTTTACCCATGTAATAAGTATAAAAATAACAAAATAAGTTCTTCTCTGCTAACATAACATGTATTTTATTAAAATCATTCTAAGTTTTTATTTAAAAATAACAATTATTCACACATTTATATTATTCGCTCGATGTTAACTAAAAATATTTCAAAGTTTTTTAAATAATTCGGATTTTCTTTATTATTATTATTATTATTATTATTATTATTATTATTATTATTATTATTATTATTATTATTATTATTATTATTATTATCTATGTACATTGACAATCCAACACGAGAAAACACAACAACCCGCACTCGTTACAGATACGAAACTGACCTCTCTCTGTAAAATGGATTGAAATAACTACTTTAGCCATAAATTTGGGATAAACCTTTTTGTACCCCTAGGCGATTTAGGCCTAATTCCAGGTCAAAATATATTTCAAACTGACCTTTTTCTGTAAAATGTGGTGCAATAACTACGTTAGGCCTAAATTTTGGCCTAAATTTAGGATAAGCCTTTTTGTATCACAGGCGGATTTAAGCCTAATACCAGGTCAAAAGGTAATTCCAGTATAGACAAGAATCGAGAATCAATGTTATTATTTTATAAATATATTTCAAACTGAAACATGCTGGATCGGTAAGATCCTTTGATCAGGTAAGAAGGAAATGTTTACCTTTCTTGTGAGTGGACGGGGTAATCCTTATCTCTATATGACCTCGTATGTGATTGGTCGAGAATTATTTTATCGCTTTTTGGTTTTAAGGTATGAAAAAACATGTTTTTCATATCCTGAGCCCAAGCCTCCGATTGGATGAAAATTATATTTGAGCAGGCGGATGTTTTAGACCCAAACTCATTTTAAATCATACTCGTTTTGGCTCTTAAGCGGTGCACAAGTTCTCTGATTTGTAATAAAAGTGTTCTATTTCACTAAGTGTATATCATAGATTTACCTTAACAGGTATACCTCAATACAAGACATTGTCCAGTGGGGAAATCAAGATCCCAAAAGTAGGGTTTCATTCTTATAAAGAAAACCCGATGGATTTTAATTTTTAAAGTGTGCTACCCAATCACCTTTTTATAATACCAAGCGTATTTTTCGTGAGTCCAAATGAATTACTTTGTATATGTAATAAGAGTGGCTCACAGAATACTTTAAACCAAGCTCAGCTTTAAACTGGACCGAAACAGTTATTAACCTGTGCGTAGAAACCAGCGATAAGCAACTTACTCTAGCATTTTATAAACATCAAAACATAATCAGTTTGGAAGTTAGATTATGGAAAAGAAATAACCGTATTTGAACCTACATCATTTGGTTTCTACATGTCTAATGCAGCTGAAATATATGTTAGAGTACGTAGGCGAATGTTAATGCAGATGAAGAAGACATTTGTGTTATCTAATTACGTGACCGTAATTCATTACATGTTATGCCAAGAATACTATTAAGAAAACCCTGATCGATGATCCTACGCATAGCGATCGCTTTCTAAGTTCTATAGACGTACAGAAATTCATTTATCTACTTGAAAACAATGGCGGAAAGTATT
>JABUQX010087206.1:0-2500 GCA_015478945.1 Trachelipus rathkii
TAAGGAAAATGATGAAGTCTTAAACTATAATTTAAAACAAATAAATATTATATTCCAGAGTGAACTGTAATTCCATTTCTCATAATTTTCGAGAAAAGAACAACATTTTAAAGATGTTTTGGTTGCTTCACTTGGTAAGAATTTCTGGTTTATAAATGAAATTTGACGATTCATTCCAGAACATGCCGACGGCAGAAGAGAATCTTATATTAAGGTCGGCATTTTAAGCTTCAAGCCCAATTATTCTATTATTATGGATTATTATTATTATAGTTACTTGTAATAGCGGAAACATTTCTTATTTTATTTGATGTAGTTATTATTATCTATGTCTGTATTGGATTATTATTATTATGTAAGTATTTTATCTTCATGCATGTATTGTTATTATGAGTTATTATTATGTATTATTATTATTGAGTTATTATTATTGTAGTATTATTATTATTGTATTTATTATTGTATTTATTATTATTATTTCCTTTTGGTCGTGTTCGTTGCTCTTGCCCCTTCCGTATTGGCCTTTTTGTTGTCTTTTTGTTCTCGTTTGTTTCTTTTGTCTTTTCTTGTTTCAATTGTTCGTTTTTTATTGTGTGGGTTTCTCTGTTGCTTGATTTCTTTTCCAAATTGTCGGTTTTTTTTCTTTTTGTTTTGTTTTGTTGTTGTTTTTGTTTGGTTTTTTGGTTGGTTCTCGCGTCCCTTGTTGTTGTGTTCGTTGTGTCGTGGCTGCTGCCTGTTGTGTCTTTGTCGTAGTGTGCTTTCGTGTTTTTCTGCGATCTACTTGCTCTCCTTGTTTCTTGTCTTTTCTTTCTTTCTTTTTCGTTCTCTTTCTTCCTGTGGTTCGGTTCTGTGCTGGTTGGTGCTCGTTGTTCTTTGTTTCTTTTCTTTTTTCTTTGTTTTGTTTTTGCTTTTCCTTTTCTTTTTCTTTTTTCTTACTTCTCTTCTTCTCTTCTTCTTCTCTTCTTCTTCTTCTTCTTCTTCTTCTCTTCTTCTTCTTCCTTCTTCTTTCTTCTTCTTCTTCTTCTTCTTTTCGTTCTTCTTCTCTGCTTCTTGGCTGTCTTCTTCTTCTTCTTCTTCTTCTTCTTCTTCTTCTTCTTCTTCTTCTTCTTCTGCTTCTCTTCTTCTTCTTTTTCTTCTTTTTCTGTCTTCTTCTTCTTCTTGCATTCTTCTTCTTCTTCTTCTTCTTCTTCTTCTTCTTTCTTCTTCTTCTTCTTCTTGTTCTTCTTCTTCTTCTTTCGTTGAGCACCACCTCTCTTCCTTCATCCTTCTGAACTAGTTATTATTTCTTCTGGTGCTTTCTTCTTCTGGTTCTTCTTCTTCTTCTTGCTTCTCTTCTTCTTCTGTTCTTCTTTGTCTTTCTTCTTCTTCTTCTTCTTGATTATTATATATTAATTATTTTATAATTAATCATTATTATTTTTTCTGGTGAGTTTTAGTATTATGTTATTATTATTATTATCATTAATCATTTATTCAAATTATCATTATCATTATCATTCATCATTAAGGGCAGTCTCCACTTGTCAATTAATCGATTATGCATTAATCATTATTAATTATATTATTATTAATGATTGAAATTAATTATTTTTTATTATTTATAGATTATTATTATATAATTATCTATATAATTATTATTATTATCATCTATCATTATCATTACGATTAATCATTATCATTTCCATTATCATTATCATTATCATTATCATGTATCATTATCATCTATCATTATTATTATTTATTATTTTATCATTATCATTTATCATGTATAATTTATATATTATAAATGTAAAAATTATAATTAGAATTAATAATTATGCATTATCATTATCATTATCCAATTATATTATTAATTATATTATTATTATTATTACATTATTATTATGTATTATTATTAAATTATTATTTTGCTTTGTTTGAAATTCAATTCTATTTATTCTCTTATGAGAAAATGAAATTTATGTCTATTTTCACCATAAAAGTGTATATGATGTTAATTAAAAGATGAAAATAGAATGCAAAACATGAAAACAAAATTTTTCTACGTTGCATAATGAAAGAGCACTTAATGAATTCTATTTTGTTGAATCAAATGTGTTCTAATGAGATGTAGCTTATCAACTTAGATTGTTGCGAATTATATATTTAGGTTTCGTAGAAACTTGTATTGAAATTAAATAGTTGAAGAATATCCAAAGAATTCCGAAATGATGGATGGTTGCCGTAAGATTATACGACTTACAGGTGTAGTGCCCGTGGTCCGCAGGTTCTCTGTTTCTTTCTGCCCTGTCTCAACCCGGAGGTAAAGGTCATCGTCGTAACTATTCACTCCTTATATATTCTTTCTCTTCATGTTGTATGCCTTTTAAGAAAGTAGGAGCGAACTACAATAGCGCTATTATTATTATTATTATTATTATTATTATTATTATTATTATTATTATTATTATTATTATTATTATTATTATTATTATTATTATTATTATTATTGTTTTCTTTC
>JABUQX010087206.1:15000-17500 GCA_015478945.1 Trachelipus rathkii
CGTCATAACGTTAAGTTCCTTGTCAAAACAAAAGTTTTGTAATACAACGACATTGTCGGAGTTAACTTTCATGTTTGTAAACATGGCGTAGGTTATATCGTCATTGTTAATTTTTGTAATAATGTCGTCATTGTTAATTTTTGTAATAATGACGTCATTAAACTTCATAACAAGGCCTTAAACATTGTAACAATTCGCCATGTTGGGAGGCATAATTTGCTTGGAGAAACCCGACTGATAATTTCTAAAATAAATTTATCATTACCTTTTTCTTTAAGGAAAATGATGATCTTAAACAATAATTTAAAACCAATCAAATAATTATATCCGATAAACTGTAACCAATTGTCCATAAAGTTTTCGAGAAAAAGAATACATTTTAAAACCTTTTGTTGCTTCACTGATAATTTCAATTCGTAAATAAAATGTATTTTCTTCAACTCCACACAAAAGAACACTATTAAGTGGCTTTTAAGCTTAATCAGTAAGTAGGATATTATTATTATTATTATTATTATTATGTATTTATTGTGTGTTTGTGACTGTCTCTCAGTAAGTATTATTATTATTATTATTATTATTATTATTATTATTATTATTATTATTATTATTATTATTATTATTATTATTATTATTATTATTATTATTATTATTATTATTATTATTATTATTATTATTATTATTATTATTATTATTATTATTATTATTATTATTATTATTATTATTATTATTATTATTATTATTATTATTATTAGGATTATTATTATGATTATTATTATTATTATTTTTCTACACTGAAAACTGATTCCAAAAATTCGAATATTACCTTTCATAATTTTTTTACCTTTTTGTATTTTTTTTTTCCCTAAAAGTTTGATCTGACTTTCGAAGAAATTTTATCCAATAAAACGTTTTTCTTTTTTTCCACTCTGAAACCAAATCCCTCAGAAAGCAATTTAAATGTTTTTTTCCGTTTTCCACTTTGAATTTTCGGCTGACTTCTCGATTTTGAAGTTTCTCCTTTTTGAAGGTAATAATAATAATAATAATAATAATAATAATAATAATATATAATAATAATAATAATAATAATAATAATAATAATAATAATAATAATAATAATAATAATAATAATAATAATAATAATAATAATAATAATAATAATAATAACAATAATAATAATGATAATAATAATAGGAAAAGGGTGCATTAGCCTTAAAAATATTAAGATTCTCTTTTTAAATAGCAAAAAATGAGACTAAACCTTTCGCTGGAAATAATGTTAAATCATTTTCGTATTTCCATAATAAAACTAAAATATTACTATTATTTACAAGTATATAACTACTAGTTCAATCACGCAGGTATAGGACAAGGTTTTCAATAATTATTATAGTTGCTTTCTTGCACAATTATTGAAATTATGGATTAATTTCTCAAAATGTTATTACTAACGTCATAACGTTGAGTTCGTTGTCAATTACAATTTTTGTATTACAACAACATTCTCGAAGTTATCGTTTATGTTTGTAAACATGGCGTAGGTATACTAACCTACCCTACGCTGGGGAGTTATGTATAAATTTATTGTCGTTTTCAGATTGTGAGTAAAATAATTTGTGCTGTGACGTTAGTGTTTAGTTTTGTAATAATATCGTCATTGTTAATTTTTTTAGAAATGATGTCATTAGGATTCATTATGTGTTCTTTAAAGGTTTTTACACATAATTCGTCAAATTGTGAGGCATAATTTGAAACGCAGAAAAGCAAATGATAATTTCAAAAATAAATTTATCATTTCCTTTTTCTTTAGAAATGATGGTCTTAAACTATAATTTAAAACCAATCAAATAATTATATCCGATGACCTGAAATTCATTTTTCATTAATTTTCCGAGAAAAAGAACACATTTTAAGATCTTTTTGATTGCTTCACTGCAAATTTCAATTTGCAAATAAAATATATTTTCTTCAACTCCACACAAAAGAACATTATTAAGTCTTTTTTAAAGCTTCACCAGTAGGTATTATTATTATTATTATTATTATTATTATTATTATTATTATTATTATTATTATTATTATTATTATTATTATTATTATTATTATTATTATTATTATTATTATTATTATTATTATTATTATTTGTTTGAATTATTATATATTCTGGTAACATCTTCTTGTGAAGAAACGAAATTTAGATTTATTTTCACCATAAAAGTGATGTCAAAAGAAAGATGAAAATAGAATAAAATGAAAAATGCATAATGAAAGAGCGCTACATGTTCTCTATTTCATCGAATCAAATTTGTTCTAAAGAGATGCAGCTTAATAATTTAGATTGTTGAAAATTATATAATTAGTTTTCGTAAAAAGTTGATTAACATTAAATAGTTAATTAATACGCAAACAAAAAAACAGAAAAATAGAAAACAGAAAACAGAAAATAAGTACGGTGTCGGCTAATTTGCGACTTACTGGTGCAGTTACCGTGGTCCGG
>JABUQX010087206.1:27500-30000 GCA_015478945.1 Trachelipus rathkii
TTTATTTTTTTGAGTTGGAGAGGAACTACATTTTGATGTGGTTCGATAAACTGAGAAGTAATAATAAACCTTATTATTGAATAAAATAAAATTTATGATAATCTATTTTTTTAGTTTTCTTTGTATTTAAGATTTAGGGATCTGATCTCCCATATCAACGCCAAAATTATCGACATTACGTGTTTCCTTTCGATCTGAGTATCTCAGTGGTTTTATTTTTTCGATTTCATCTACTTATTCGCAGAAATAATATAAATAAAAATAAAAATATACTATTTATAAAATTAAATGTGAAAACAAAAAAATTACATAATAGTAATAATAATAATAATAATAATAATAATAATAATAATAATAATAATAATAATAATAATAATAATAATAATAATAATAATAATAATAATAATAATAATAATAATAACAATAATACCAACAAAAACCACCCAGTAATATATGTTATAATAATACACAATATGTAGTAATAATAAGAATAATACCTTAATAATAACACTGGACAATAATAAACAACAAATAATAATAATAATAACCAACAATAATAATAACAACAATAATAACTGTAACAGCCCAGCTGGCAACAGCCCAACAGCCAGTAGCCAGCAGCCAGCATTAACAAGCAATAATTACCGCACAATAATAATAATAATAATAATAATAATAATAATAATAATAATAATAATAATAATAATAATAATAATAATAATAATAATAATAATAATAATAATAATAATAATAAAAATAATGATAATGGCGGTTGCCTGTAGAGATAAAAATTACTTTATTTTGAAAGTACTAAAAAAATGTTTCCTCTTTTTCAATATTTTTTTGTTAAAAATTCTAGTTTTTAATAGTTTGTAGTTTTCTAGTTCCGTCGCAATTTATAAATAAATTCAACAATAGAAAAAGATATGCAAATTTTTTAGCTTTTTTTTCTTTTCTTTTCTTTTTATTATTTTTCTTTTTTATAATATCCTTTTTAAATATAGCATAATGTCTTTCTTAAAGTCTCCTGAAGTATTTTTCCGATCATCATTTCTCTCAAATCTTTATATACCCTTTCTGGCACCCACTCACCAGCTCCTAATTATTCCTACCCTTCTTAAAGGTCAGCAACCTAGGATAATTCTAACCCTTTAATTAAAAAAAATAATGACTGTATTAAAAGTATATTAGGAAAAGTAGATTTATTTTTTCTCATCAAGGTGTAAAGAGTACTTCAAAACTTTGGGTTCTTCCAGATATATTTGGAGAACCCCTTGTGCAAAGCATATATAGTAACAAAAAGATATAGAAAAACATTATTACTAACGGGAAGATGCTGAAAAACATGAACTGACGCGAAGAACCAAAAAGATACATCAAAACATACATAGGAAGAGGTAAATACAAAGAAATATGCACAGAGAAAAAAAAAAATACATAAAACACGTTTAGGAACGAAAGAAACATTAAAACATTAATATGATCCAGATTCATTAATCAAGATTTCAGACCGTGACGATACATAGAAACATGAATTGCAATATTAATATGAATAAAAACAAGCGTAGAAACAGGATAACTATGCATATAGGAACAGAATGATGCATAGAAAATAATAATTGGAATGTTCGTCAAAGGAGAAGTTTCTGATTTTGTAATTTTTTTACATTAATTATTCATGTAAAAACATATGTAATAAAATTTAACGTGTATTCTCGCAATATTCGATATTTCTCTATGTTTTTCTAATTTCTTAATCTCTTTTTAACTTTTCTTCCTCCTCTCTTTCCCCTTCTGACTTATTTAGTTTTTCAACTTCTCTATTTCTCCCATTATTTCTTTCATTTTCTCTTTTCTTTAATATATCTATCTATCTATCTATCTATCTATCTATCTATCTATCTATCTATCTATCTATCTATCTATCTATCTATCTATCTATCTATCTATCTATCTATCTATCTATCTATCTATCTATCTATCTATCTATCTATCTATCTATCTATCTATCTATCTATCTATATATCTATCTATCTATCTATATCTATTCTCTCTCTCTCTCTCTCTCTCTCTCTCTCTCTCTCTCTCTCTCTCTCTCTCTCTCTCTCTATATATATATATATATATATATATATATATATGTATAATATATAATTTAATGCACTATAATATATACACATATATATATATATACATATAATATATATAAATATATATATATATATAATGTAAATGCCTCTAACAATCTGTTATCAACATAATAATAATAATAATAATATAATAATAATATATATATATAATATAATAATAATAATAATATATATTTATATGTAATACGTATGTAGAGGGATATAATAATTGATAATAGAACTATAAAAATATATAATACTAATATAAGTCTACTAATAAATTATATGTATGATATAATATATGGGTGGCGTTACTATATATTACATATATATAACATATATATAACTATATATTCTCTCCAACTTAGATT
>JABUQX010087206.1:37500-43998 GCA_015478945.1 Trachelipus rathkii
ATTTTTATTATTATTATTATTATTATTATTTTTATTGTTTTATTATTATTATTCCATTATTATTATTATTATTAATATTATTTATTATTATATTATTATTATTATTATTAATTATTATTATTATTATTATTATTGTTTAATTATTATTATTATTATTATTATTATTATTATTATTATTATTATTATTATTATTATTATTATTATTATTATTATTATTATTATTATTATTATTATTATTAATATTCTTTATAAGAAAAGTGTCATCCTTTATACATACATACATACATACATACATACATACATACATACATACATACATACATACATACATACATACATACATACATACATACATACATACATACATACATACATACATACATACATACATACATACATACATGCATAGAGAAAACAATTGCCAGATATTTTTTAGCGTTTTTTGTAATGAAAAGTTGCCAGAATATGGAAACTCTTATTTAACTCTTATTTGATGTGGTGTGAAGCTGAAAAAGTATATGGGATAATAACTTTCTCTTAAGAAAAAAGAAGGAGGTAATTACTTTGTGAAGTTGGATAACTAAAAGTTTCCTTATTTGCAACAATAGTATACGGTTGCGGAGTTTTATTAGGAAAGAAGTGGATATATATATATATATATATATATATATATATATATATATATATATAAATATATATATATATATATATATATATATATATATATATATATATATATATATATATATATATATATATATATATATATATATATATATATATATCTACTCATATATATATATATATGTCCATATAGGTCCTTTTGTTTTACGACTCCGTCAGTTTTAATTTTTTTTTTTTTTAATATATTGCTACTATATGATACCAACAATGAATTTCCAGTGGTAACGGACATGATTCAAAAATTTGAAGTATTTTTAAATAATTTTTAAAAATCATTTTCATTAAATATTTTTCATAAATGAAATATCTCAAAAAGTACAGAAACTTACAGAAAAACCAATTACATATTTGGAATCAGCGTATAAACTTATTACACAAATGTAAAAAAAAAAAAAAAAAAAAAAAAAAACATTTTTTTCATAAATAAAAAATCTAAAAAGTATGACACTTACAAAAAAATTACATATTTGGAATCAGCGTATAAAGGTTATTACAAATATGTAAAAAAAATAAATAAAAAAAAACAAAACCAAAAAAAACAAAAAAATAAGGGGCTCGAGCCGACGGGAACACAGGGGGGGACGTTTCCATACCCCGTAGGGGAGGGGAGGAACCCCCGCGACACCCCAATACCAAAGAGCGGGGTTCGGAGACCCTCCCGGAGGAAGGAAATAGTCCTGCCTGTAGTTCCCAGGCCGAGACCGACTCCTGCCATCTTTGCGGTTTACCCTTGGGTATTCCTTTAGTAAAAAAAAAAAAAAATTAAAACTAACGGAGTCGTAAAACGTAAAAGGTCCTATATATTTTTGAATCATGTCCGTTACCACTTAAATTGATTGTTAGGATCATATACTAGAAATATATTAAAAAAACAAAAAAATCAAAACTGACGGAGTCGTAAAAAAACAGATAAGGTCCTATATATATATATATATATATATATATATATATATATATATATATATATATATATATATATATATATATATATATATATATATATATATATATATATATATATATATATATATATATATATATATATATATAAAAAAATTTTATTATATATATATAAAAAACATATATAGGATCTTATGAGTAAGTTTGGAATGCGATCGATATATCTTTATAATTTGTGAAAACAAAAAATATCGATAAATGAGGAAATACGAAGTAATTTAATTTCTTTTCTTTATTTTACTGAAAATAAATAATACGACAAAAGAAGTATCAATTTGAAAAAAATTTAAGCTTCACACACACACACACACACACACACACACACACACACACACAATATATATATATATATATATATATATATATATATATATATATATATATATATATATATATATATATATATGTATATATATATATATATATATATATACTCTATATATATATATATATATATATATATATATATTAACTGTTATATATATAATTTATCTCCGAAATTTTTGGATTGATTCACGGTATAATGGATAAAATTGTACCACTCAAGACTTCCAATATTTTTATATGAACTCCAACAATCTTTTACTATTATACTTCCAGGTTTAATTTTATCTTTAATGCAAGCAATACTTTCATCAGCATCGAGAATAGGATTCGTACATACCTGAAAAATAATATCATAAAAATGTAATGTTTTGCTAGTCTAGCCCTAAACTGCCTGGCCTAGAGCTAAGCCTGGCCTGGCTTCTTTCTTCTTCCTTCTTGCCTAACTAAACTGACCCTAGCCTAACCTAGCCTGGCCTAGCCTAGCCTAACCTAACCTAGCCTAAACTAACTATTAACCCTAACCTAAAAGTGAAAATGTCAACATAAACCTTACATAATTTACATGGCTAACATGTTGATAAAAGTAAATCTAACCTAAATTTAACAGAAAGTACTTTTGTTATATATATATCCTCTATACTCTTATATATATATATATATACATAATATATATAATATGTATGTATGTATATGTATAATATTATATATATATATAATATATGTATATATATATATCTATATAATAATAATATTATATATAATAATATATATAATAATAATAATATATAGTTAATTAATTTTTGGATGAAAGTAAGATTATTAAAGGTTTTCCAGAGGAGCTTCACCAACACAAATGTTTAGATGCTTTGTTTAAAGGGATTTTATAGTTTTATGAGTTATATTTGATTAAATCATGATTAATTGGTTTTAATATAATATTATCACATTAAACTTTACCTAAAGATTATATATATATATGTATATATGTAATATAATATATATATATATATATATATATATATATATATATACTATAACTATATATCTCTATATATATATATATATATACATATATATGTATATAATAATATATATAAATATATATATATATATATATATATATATATGTATATATATATATATATATATATATAATAATAATATATATATATATATGTAATATATTAATATATATATAATATGTAATATATATATATATATTTATAATAATAATAATAATATATATGTATATATATATGTATAATATATATATATATATATATATATATACTATGTATCGATATTACCAAATATATAATACTACTGTATATCATATATAATATATTATATATATATATATCTATATATATGTATAATAATAATAATAATACAATAATAATAATAATAATAATAATATCTTATATATATATATATATCTATATATATATACATATATATAATATATATATAATAATAATATATATATTTAATAATAATAATAATAATAATAATAATAATAATATAACTAATATCATATAATAATAATATATGAAAATATATATACATATATAATATATATATATAATAATAATAATAATAATATAATAATAATAATATATATATATATATAATATATATAATAATAATAATAATAATAATAATATAATAATAATATATAATATAATATATATAATATATATACATATATATAATATTAATAATATATATATAATAATAATATAATAATAATATAATAATAATAATATTTTTATATATATATAATAATAATATAATAATATAATAATAATATAATAATAATATATAATAATAATAATATAATATATATATAATAATAATAATATCTATCTTCAAATATATATATAATACATGTATAATAATAATAATAATATGTAATAATAATAATAATAATATAATAATAATAATATGTAATAATATAATATATAATATATATATATATATATATACCTGTATATATATCTTTTTCTATATTTTATATATATATATTATATATATATATATATATATACCTTCTATTACATTCTGTGTGTGATGATAATCTATGATAATAATATTGTGTGTGTGTACATTGTAATATCTGACATGATTTGTGATCAATTTGTGGGGATAGTTATGTATGTATGTATGTAATATTTATCTAATAATAATAATAATATAATAATGTATATAATAATAATAATAATATATATATATGTAATAATGGATATAATAATAAATCATCATAAATCATATTATATATATCTTATATATATATATATATAATAATAATAATAATAATAATATATATATATATATAAACAACATATAAATATATATATATAATATATAATAAATATATATAAATATGTATGCCATTAATAATAATAATAATAATAATAATAATAATAATATGTGTAATAATAATAATATATAATAATAATAATATGTAATATAATAATAATAATAATAATAATAATAATATGTATGTAATCAATGTAACATTCATACCATACATTTATACAGTTCTGTCTCTTTTTGTAATACATTGATCTTAAAGAAGACATTTATTAGAAATAAAACCACTATTATACCCTATTCTGTTTATGGTTCCTTGTTTATTGGATAAACCAAGACAGTTCAGTATTATTAAAATATAAATTTTGTTGGATATCTATATATTCCAAATGACTTCCACCAGTCTTTAAACTATTGTTCTTATTAAGACATAAATCATTTATTTTTATATGTTTTTAGTATGATTATTAATATCATTTATATCTTCCTTTAATTATTTCTTATTTAAATTGTTTCGTTGTTCATCTTTATGTTTGTTCATTTTATAATATGGCCATTTTGTTTATAAATTCACGTATTTTATTAAAGCCAAAGTAATTGGAAAAAATATTTTGACTTTCCATACTTTGATATATATGTGTGTATCAGACTTATTAAATCTTATATATCTAATTATATATATTACAAAGTATTGTGTTTTATTTATAGATGTAATTCTTCTATATATTGAGTTATCATATACTTTAAATATGTTATATATATATTGTGCTTTTATTTATTGTGTGTTATATTACATTCTTTACACCATTCTTTGGGATTTGTCACTTATAGTATTAGTTAGTTTAGTTATAACAATTGATTAGATAAATAAACCCTAATATCTTATACTCATGTCTTTTATTTACTTTTCTTCTATATATTATTTATATAGCAGCAGTTATAGTTGGAAAATGGGATGAATACCTTAGTGGATTATTTATGTCTTTTCTTATTAGATATTATTCTTTAAGAAGCTTCTTTATGAATACTAATCTGGATATTGTTTATATCCTGTGTCTCTTATTTATGTGTGACAATGATTATTATTGTGTCTGTGTATTTATATTATTATTCTTACCTATATTAACCCTTCTATATCTCTATATTATTATATTATATTTGGTGTTGATATTATATATTCTGTTTTCACTTTTATATTCTATGTTCAAATGTTATTATGTTGTGTGATCTAGTCTTGTCCTGATGTCTCAGTTGTGATGTGTGTATATCTTCTATTGTTGTGATCTGTACCCTGATCTGTGTGATAATATGTAGATAACAATATATATATGCTATTATATAATATATAATATATATGTATGTTGTTTGAATATATAATATGTATGTATATACTTCATTATTTCAACGGATTATTCTGTTATGTTATCTCTCTAATTTATATTCTCTACCGTTACTACTATAAACTCTATAATGTTAACATTATTCTCCTTTAAATATATATCTATATATATTCTTATTTATTTTTCGCATTTGTATTTATGTATTGTATTTGTATCTTATATATATATTATTATTTAATACAGTTACAATTTTATATTAGATTATACTTGATAGAATAAGTCTTGTGTTGAAGTTTAAGTATATTGTTTTTACCCATTAAATTAGCTTGATTCTACGTTAGATGATTATGATTCACATTGGATCACAGGAGAAGATATTCAAATACCAATATGCTTTGATCATATTATTTTGTTTTATAGTAGCATGACTTCATGATTATAAACAGTGTGTGTGTTTATATAAGTTTATATCTCCCACCACCATAAATAGATGAAAATGTATATATTTCATATCTTATATTTTATATCAGACATAATCTAATAATATTATTATTATTGTTATATTATTATTATATTATTCATTTTATTATTAATATTTAATAGTATATTTGTTAATGTTAAATTACATTCATGTATTAGTTTTCATTATTCTATTTAGTTATTGTTCTGTTTGTTCTAAATGTTTTTATATGTTATAATTGTTTTACAATGTTTTTAAGTATTTTATTCATTTTTATTTGTCTTATAGTGAAAATGTAGATAATTTTATTATATATGGATATTATATTGTATTTGTTCTATTTTAGTGTAAAATGTTAGTATTCTGTTTAAATATACAATATCTGGTTGTATCTTTATTGTATGTTGGATTCTC